>JAGFNQ010003484.1:0-31427 GCA_024364735.1 Boesenbergia rotunda
GAGTGCTAGAAAGGTTTAGCATGTCGGAATCCAAGAAAGGTTACTTCCCATCTGGCATGGGATCAACCTTTCGAAGTCTATGTGTCCGCGCACAAAAGCGAGAGGATTTGCATGAATAAGATTCCTTATGCCTTCGCGATAGGATCTATCATGTATGCTATGTTATGTACTAGGCCCGATGTATCGTATGCTCTGAGCGTCACAAGAAGATACCAGTCTGACCTAGGAATGGATCATTGGGCGGCTATCAAGACAATCCTCAAGTACTTAAGAAACACTAAGGATGTGTTCCTAATATATGGAGAAGGTGATATGGTAATACGTGGGTATACAGATGCCAGTTTCCAGACAGATAAGGATGACTCCAAATCTCAGTCTGGAAACGTATTTATTTTGAATGGAGGTGCAATAAGTTGGAAGAGTTCCAAGCAAGATACCGTAGCGGATTCTACCACGGAAATGGAATATATTGCAGCTTCGAAAGCAACAAAGGAAGCAGTCTGGATCAAGAAGTTTGTCTCAGAATTTGGTGTGGTTCCAACCATTAATGAAACAATACCGGTTTACTGCGACAACAATGGAGCTATTGCACAAGCGAAGGAACCAAGGTCTCATCAGCGATCCAATCATGTGCTTCGCCGCTATCATCTGATCAGAGAGATTATAAGTAGGAATGATATACAAATTGAGAAAATTCCCACTGAAGGGAATTTAGCGGATCCTTTAACTAAGGCCTTGCCTCAAAGCAAGTTTGAGGGGCATGTTAGAGCCTGTGGTATTGGGTACCGTAGCGATTGGCATTAGGCCAAGTGGGAGTTTGTTAGTGATATGAGAGAAGTGTCCTAAGGCAATCGCCTTATGATTGTAATTATTTATTTTAATAAATGAATATTCACTATTTGAGAATACATGTTTGTGTATTTGATTGAGATCTTAAACTCATTTACTGAATGTCCGCAATATAATTCACAGCATGAGAGAATTTGTGATGAATTCACAACTAGTGATTATCTCTATATGTGCAATTGTGAAGTATTGAAATTGTCCCTGGTCGATGAATTGATAAATACGGACACTATCAATTCTGTTGAGACTAGCATGGGTTATTCTCTAATCAGCTGATTCTCACTGGCTGGTGACATTGAGATGTCCGGAGATAAACATGAATGCTAGTTAAGGGAACTAGTTCATTGGAGTTACTGGCTGTAAAACTTCATATGGTAGTCTACATATAGATATGTCAGTGAAGTTCTTACTGCAGCTTAAGTGTGATGTTCCTTTGACTTGCGGTGTTCAAGTCATCTTGGTCATGGAGACTTATACTTTGACATCTTAAGCAAGCATCTCCAAGGAGGTGTGGACCCAGGATGATTGGGTATAAGCCGAAGTGCCCAAAGATGTTTGAACAGCCTACAAAGGATTCACCACTCCTTGCGAGGAGATGTATACCCGAGGCCTATCGTCGGATTGTTACTCGAAGCCTCTGGCCAGAGCATGACATGTTCAGAGTATGAATCTCTTAAATACATGAGAGTAATTAGAATCCGTACAACGAGAAAACGTTACTTGGGCTAGGTGTGACGTAGTCAGCCTAGTGGGGACTGACACACATAGACCATGTCCTGAACCAAGTGGGTATAAGATGGTGAAGGGAATGGGGCATGATTCATTATAGCTGATGAAAGGTTTCAGAATTGTTTCTGAGGTCAACCATTGATCTTTCGATTAATTGGGGATCATGATGTACTAGTAGGTGCCACTCATGATCGTTCTATAATTAATTGATTAATTATAGACGGCCAACATAAATCGAAAGCCTATTTAGTCACACCCACTACGAGTAATCCGAGGGATTTAAAATGAGTTGAAAATTGGATTTTCCAATCAAGAGAGATTAAGTTTGGTTAAGCCAAACGATAAGTCGAATCTGAATTTTTCAGAGACGCATCGGAAGCGTAAAATGGCTAAGTCTTTTGAAGACTTAATAGATGAATTAAATAAGTTTAATTCATTGGGGCTTGACTTGGATGGGCCGGCCAAAGAGGGCCTCCATCCTCTTTGCTTGGCCGGCCACAACAAAGGGAGAGAACCAAGTTTTTGGTTCAATTTATAAAATAAACCAAGTATGGTTTGTTTTATAAAATTATGGATGATATAAATTTTTATATAATACACCAAGGTTTGGTTTATTTTTCATGGAAATTAAAATGAGCCATGGATTGGTTTATTTTATAAAATCAATAATGGATTGATTTACCATAATAAGGAAATTTATTTCATCGGAGAGAAGATTTTTATCATGAATTAAAATATGATTTTAACCATGATATAAAATCAAACTTGGCATGATGGAATAAGTTATTCCATATTTGAGTGGCTGATGGTTGAGAGGCTACTATATAAAGGACCCAAGGCAAGGCTTGAGTAATAAATATAGAGATGAAGGAATTGGCTCTCTCCCTCTCTTTCTCTCCTCCCCTTCTTGCCGTGCGCCAACCAGCCACAAGAAGGAGCACCAGCCGGCCATCCTTTTGTGATTAGTCTTCTGACTTCTCTCTTGGTTTTTCTCGTCGCGAAGGACTGCTAGGCACTGGCGAAGGAATGTGATAAGTATCATTTTATTGATCATTTTATATACTTAAATACGTGTTTGACCCATATTTTACTCGTATAATTGTGGATTTACCCTAGGTTCTAGGATTTATACTCTTTTTAGACTTAATTGTAAATTTTGATATATTTGAGTGGTTTTGTCACTAAATTTTTGATCAACTTTTGTAGGCTTGGAGGGATCATGGACCTAGGTCATGTTGGGTCAAATGCTAAGTCAAAAGTGGACTAGATCAAGTGATCAAGCGTCGACTCATTTGGACCGTCCGACGCAAGAACGGTTAGATCTAGACCATCTGACAACTTCTAATCAATCCGAGCTGGGATTAAGGCTAATCAAGCGATCAGATCAAGATCTGAGAGTTTCAGCCCAATCGGAGATCATCTAGCCGTTGGATCACGATCAGAGGGATCTAGACCATCCATTTAAAGATCAAAGTGATCTGAACCATCCATTGGAGATCTGGCAGATCCGAGCTACCACGAGGATGATCCTAACCTCTGATCAAGATCTGGAAAATTTGAATCAAATCGGACAAGGATCCACCGTTGGATGAAGCGGAATCAATCTCAGTCGTCCACTACTTCAACTACTTAAACGGTTGCCCTGTTCAAATCTCAGGGTCGCGACTTCACCAAGCTTCAGTAATCTCCCTCTCGTTTTCTCGTTTTTTCATCGTTTTCCTTCAAACTTTCTTCATCAGAGGCATGACCAACTCGATCAGCACCTTGGAGCAAGACTTGGATCTTTGGGAGAAAGTTTCAGTGGCGATTTAGCTCGGAATTGTGCCGGATGCAGAGCTGTGCGAGGGTTTCGGCAGATCTGTGATTTGAGCTCTTGGATCTCAACCTCAGCCATTTCCATTCATTTGAGTCATCTGTAGGGGTCCTAGGATGAGCTCAGATAATTTCCAAATCATCTTCGCAACCCTTCACAATGAGATCTAAGAGTTTGAATTGGAATTGTCCAGCTGCGTTCAGTTTTGAGCAGATCTGAATTGGAACCATTCTTCCACTGATTTGCGAGTTGAAGGGGTTCTTGGCTTGCCCTTGCATGATGAACAAGGTGGTCTTGAATCAAGGAATGATCGAGGCTTAGTTTTAATCGCATTTCTTTTGTTTTCCTAGCTGTAATTTCTGTTTCAGCAATTCTATTTTTCTGCATTCGAATCAGCTATGTTGTTTTCATTTCCTGAACCGTTCTTTCTTAATTAGGCTTTAATTCTTCAAGAAATTCAGTTAAGGAGTTTGTTTAGTGAGTAATTTGTCAAGAATTCAGTTTGTTTTTATGTCCTTTACTTGCATATCATTGCAGTAGCATTGTGCCAATTTCTTCTTTTCCTCTAGTGTATCAGATTTTTACTCAAGTTTCTGAATTGCGCTCTAGGATAGATTTGGTTTCATCTTTCGAATCTACATTGTAGTTTTGTCTCGGTTACAAGCATTTACATCTAGTTTCTGCACATAATTCCAATTTCTGCTTTGCACATTAGTTTAAAGCTGCATTTCAGTTTCAATTCTGCATAAGTTCAGTTTTAAGGCTGCATTGTTTCAGCTGTAGCTTCTGAATTTCGAGCCAAGTAAACCTTAGTTTCCTTATTTTCTTGTCTGAACAATGGATGATGCAGTAATATCTAGCTTGTTTTGTTATGATTGATCTGCAGTTGTAGTGTTTTCTGCAAATCTGAAACGTTTCTGCATTTTCCCATTTCTGCACTGTTTTGTATTTCATTTCTGAACTTTCTTCTTTCAGTTTTCAGTTCATTTTAATGATAGCTTACCTGTCCAAGCTGAAGAATTAGTTGCGTATCAGTTTCTATCTTTTTATTCTGTGTGCCAACTTAAATTACTGCGTACCAGTTTGTCAATCAGTTCCTAGATTTTGTGTCAAGTGATGTCTAGGTTTTGTTTCCTGATTTTATATTGAAGTGATCTCAATTTCATAGCAATTGGTATAGGTCTCTGCAATTGGTTTCAGCTACGTTGCATGTATCAGCTTTTGATTTAGCATTCAGATTTGTTAATGTTCTGCAGTTTGTTTCTGAAGTAGTTATAGTGGACTTCTGCATTCAATTCAGTACTGCAAACTTCTTCCTTTAAGTTTTTGCAAGGTTCCTTTAAGTTTTGCATACTATTTCTGCCAGCCAACTTCATTTCTGCGATTCCCAATTACCATTTCTGAATTTGTATCAGTGAGCTTTGCATTGAAACTTAATTGCACTTGAAATCAGATAACTTGTATGATTTGTGCATCCAATTCATGTTGTATTTCGGTTCTTGCACATTTATGTCCTGCACTAGCTTGATTTCAATTTAATACTTACTCAATTCTGAATATTTCTCTCCATGTGTTTACTTCCATTGAAAGCATATCTTTTTAAGCTTCATTGCTCAGTTAATAGTCTGTAGTTAGTTCAATTGTTGGCACTTCAAATTTCTTAAATCGCTATTACCTTGTCTAGTTTCACTTAGTTAATTTTGTCCTTCCTTTTCATTGCATTTTCTTGTATTTTCTTGTCTATTCGAAACCAAACACCAAATTTTATTTGAAACCCAAAAACATTAATGACACATAAATGCAAGCTTGAATCAAACAAACTTGAACTAGTCCTTTGGAAAAATACGACCTGTGGCCCCTTTACTACGCTTTAATTCTTTGATTGCAAAAAGGGTTTCCAGCACATTTATAAATTCTAAATTCTGATGGATCCACATTCGTGACAACTTTAATTAGCTCATTTGGGTTCATCAGAATGCCAGGGTAAAAGGCCCTAGCGAAGGACTGCTAGGCGCCAGGCGAATGACAACTTGGGACTGAAGCCCTAGCGAAGGAATGCTAGGCACCGGGCGAAGGACAGCTCGGTATCCAAGACCTGGCAAAGGACCGCCAAGCAAAAGTCCAACCAGAGGAGCGGTTGGCATCAGGTACATTCTTCCGAGAGGAGTAGGTGAGGACGCGTTCCCCGTCGAGGGAACAGTAGGCGTCGGTTCGACCTAGGGCTCCATTTAGGAGATCCAAAGTCAGAACCAAGACAGCTAAGGCTGTATAAAAATTAATATGTTACTGCTTTTTGGACTAACCCTGAATGCGGGACCGAAGGACTGAGTGTCTGCAGCTCAGAGAGCCTCAAAGGAGTGAGACAGAAGCTGAGCAGGGCGCCCCGGATGTTCCGGGCACCCCCAAGGTGAAGACCAACCAGCAAGAGCAACATCCACTTCGACAGTTGACTGTCGGGGCGCCCCGGATGCTCCGGGCGCCCCCATCGCGCGGGCGCCCCGCATGCTGCGGGCGCCCCCAGCGCCAACTACCGAAGCATCTCCCCTCGAAGCCAACAGATGAGAGCTTGACCCGGTCAATATGGGCGCCCCGAGCGTTCTGGGCGCCCCGGTCAAAGCTGATCCCAAAATTGAAGGGATCAGAAGCTGACTGAGCAAATGCCGGATCGGCCGACACGTGGGGGGGCGCCCCCGACGATCCGGGCGCCCCCAGGGCTATATAAAGGGCCCTCGACCCCAAGGCTCAAGACAACAATTCGATTCAACGCTTCTATGCTCTTCTGCTCTCGCGCTCTGCTCAGGAAACCTCCCGACTCGAGACTCAAGCGCCGACGACGCCCCGCTACTCCGAAAAAGACAACCTACATTGGACGTCGGTAAAAGAAGAGTTTTCCTTTTAAAGTTTACTTTGCTATACTTGTAAATTCAATATTGTAAACTATTTTGCGACATATAGAATTGCCCGCAGAAAACGGTCAACGACCGTGGGCCTTGGAGTAGGAGTCGACCTAGGCTCCGAACCAAGTAAAAATATTTGTGTTTGCGTGTTCTTGTTTTTAAAATCTTCCGCTACGCATTCTCTATTCAAATCCGAACGCTTTCCGATATTCACCCCCCCCCCCTCTATCGGTTCTCTCGATCCAACAAGTGGTATCAGAGTGGGGAAGTTCAAATTTGGTGCAACTACCAGTTTGAAATTTTTTTTCGGATTTATTCTTATTTTCTTTTTTTTCGTTCGAATTTTTTTTAATATATTCCTCGTTCGAATTTCCTCTCGTTAATCGAGGTTGGTGCAACACCCCCTCGATATTTTATTTTCCTTATCCAGCACTACTAATCCAAGACCAAGTCTTGGGACAAAGTTCGTTTCTTAGTTTTTTTCAGATACAATCCCTAATGGCCATGCAAGAAGGATTCAGCACCGCCAGACCTCCACTTTTCAGTGGAGAAGACTTTTCTTACTGGAAATGTTGAATGGAGGTCCACCTGAAAACTCAGGTGGACATGTGGATAATCATCCAGTCCGGACTGGAGATTCCAAAGAACGCCGAAGGAGTACCGCAAACCTACTCAGAATGGGACAACGCTCTGAAGCGCAAAATTGAAGCTGATGCAAAGGCGACTCAAACCCTCCAATGCGGCTTAACAAAAGAGGAGCTGAATCGGGTGGGCCCCTTCAACAGTGCCAAGGAGCTGGGGGTAAAATTGAGCGAGCTGCACGAAGGAACATCAGACACTCGCATCAGCAAGAGAGATCTGCTCCTGAACAAACTATATACCATCAAGATGGCCGACAACGAAACAGCAGCCCAGCTTCACGCATGAATCCAAGAATTAATGAACGGTCTTCACACTATTGGTCACAAGGTTGAAAACCGTGACTTAATAAGGTATGCCTTAAACGCTTTCCCTAGAAACACCTTGTGGGCATCTATGGTAGATATACAAAGTCTCAAGGGATCCTTCAAAAATAAAATTAGATGAATTGTTTTCCGAATTAGAACTGCATGAACAAACTAACTGCAATTTGGCCGAGAAAGGTATTGTCTTTGTTGCAGGAAAAACTGGAAGGTCAACAAAGAAGAAACCTCAACCTGAACCCGAGTCTAACTCAGACTCAGACTCAGAAGACGAAGAAGGAGATCGACCTAAGCTGGTCTGACTGGCCCGAAGCTACTATAAAGAATTGAAGAACCAATCCAATAGAAGGAAAGCCAGCCGAAGAAAGGACGAACCAGCTGAACCCGCAAATGACAAAAACAAGCCCAACGTGACCTGCTACGAGTGCAAGAAGAAGGGCCACTACAAGACAATGTGTCCAAACCTGAAGGAGGCCAAGAAGACAAGAAGAAAGAAAGCACTCCAAGCAACCTGGGACGAATCTGTTGGATCGGGTTGGACCGACTAGAGGGGGGTGAATAGACGGTTAAAAAAATATAAAAGTGGAGGCACTCGTCTTTTAAAAATAAACTTGGTCGCAACAGAGGACGTTGCTTCTAAGGCAGTGGACGCTCAATAAAATTCTCCTTGTGGCGGAGAAGCCTTACAAAAATAACACACTAGACTTTTAAGAGTTTACAAGAAATGAATAAAAATGTTTGAATTAAAAGGTTGAAACTCTAAGCCTATTTATAGCCTAAGAGAATAAATCTGGATTGTTGATTGTTGAGGAATTTTCTCTTGGCCGTTGATCCATGGATGTAATTTGGATGGTTGATCTTGGATGGGATTAAACTGCATCCATTAGATCTGATTAAAGGATAAAGTTATCCTTTAAGAGATAACTTTGTCTTCTGCTCGCAACAGATAAATAACTTTATCATTTGCTCGCAACAACTTTAATCACATCTTTTCTTTATCCCAGTCGATAAGACTGGTGATATATGTAGGCGAGGTTGCTGCTTGAATCTCCATAGCAACAAATAAAATTCTTTTTGTTTCAGGTGCCTGGTTTGACTTGGTCAAACTGACCAGTCTTTTGGTTCATCTTCTGGGTGATTTCCGGCCAACCGGAGTTAGGCTCACCCGAACCCGACTCCGGCCTTTCGCCCCTCGAGCGTCCTTCCTCCCGGCTTCTCGTCCCTCGGACACTGCGCACGTCCTTCTCGCTCCACCGGCGTACTCTTCCGCAGCTTCCGCATCCCTCGAATTGTACCGAGCCCGTCGGCTCACTTCCCCGCACAATCCTTCTCGTCCGCTACGTCTTACGCTCGACTTCCTCCGTATCTAAGCTCCTGTACACTTAGCAGAGGGATTAAACATACCAGGACCTAACTTAAATCGGTTGATCACATCAAAATCAACCATGGGTACTTACAATCTCCCCCTTTTTGATGTGTATCAATCCGAGTTAAATTAGGGTAATCAAAATAAAAAAAAACATACATGTAAACAGTTTAAGTTCAAAAAAACTTAAATTTCAAGTAAATTAATATTCTACCCCTTAACTTAGTACTATTCCTCCCCCTTTGATCACATCAAAAAATTGGGAAATATAAGTAGGAAAGAAAAATTTTTGAGTGCGATAAAAAATTTTCTAAGTGAAAAAAAACGTGTTGACACAGATTTTTTAAATTTAAAATGACATATTTTTTTCAAAGTTAATTCCATTTTTTTTGTAAAAAAAATTTTAAAAAATCTAATTTTTTTTTATAAAATCCACAGTTGATGAGGAGATCAAAAAAAAATCGAATCTGGTCAAAATCTTTTTCTATCAAATTTTGAAAATTAAAAAAAAATCATATTTCAATAAAAAAAATATAAATATTTTTTGTTAACGTCGAAGATGAAGATAAGAGTTTGGACAAAAATTTTGAGTTTTAAATTCGTTCGTCAAGTCCAAAAATGACAAACCAACACATAAGAGTTCTTGAACAATAAAATTTAAAAAATTGGAAACAATACTTCAAAAAATTTGAAAAAAAATTGTAATGAGTCTTTCCTCTAAACTCTTAATTTCAAATTTCGAGGGAAAAAAATATTCAAAAAATTTTGATAGAAGTTCCAGTAGATAGACAGCAAAAAAAAAATAAAGACATAATTTTTGTTAGAGAAACACAATGCACACATTTATAATAACAAAAAAAAATTCAGTTTAATACAAATTTAGGAACCCAAAATAAGTTCTTGTCTACAGGATTAATTAAAAACTTAGGCGGAATATAACTTTTGGGCACATTTTTAAATTGACCCTTATGATTTTTAAAATACCAATTTAAATTATCAGGAAAGCTATTTTTCTTTTGGCGTAAATGTGCAATATCAAGTTCTAATTTTTGCACTAAGTTTTTCAAATTACCATTTTCATTTTTTAAAATTTCAGAAGAGAAAGTAAGTGCCAATTCATTTTTCAATTTCAAATTTTCTTTTTCTAATCTACAATTAGATTTAAGCAAGGCTTTAACTCCTGCATATAATTGATCATGAGGAAGAAAACAAACCTCACTTACCGGATCGCTTTTGAAAAGCGAGGTTCCTCTTTCGTCGTCGCTTTCTCCTGACGTCTCTCCCCCTTCATCAGTGCTCCCTTCTTGATGATTTGCCATCAGCGCAAGTCCCGCGTATTTTTGACCTTCCAACTCTTCTGACGAGGACTCATCATCGAGTTGGATCTTCTTTGTGTTCAGTGCGGTGATTTCTGATTTCTTATTCTTCACTTCATGCAATTCTAGGAATTTCTCCCAGAGCTCTTTTGCCGAGTTGTAATTCTCGATGTGGTTAACTTCTTGCACTGGAATAACGGCTAGTAGATGAAATTCAGCTTTGCCGTTTGCTTCAAAGTCTGATTTCTCCTTCTTGGTCCACGACTCTATTTCTTTATCCTTGCCGTTATTGTCTTTAGGAACTGAAAAATTATTTTTCATAATTATTAGCAATTCAATATCAGTTTTAAAAAATACCTGCATTCGACGCTTCCACATCGCGAACTCCCCCTCAAACTTCGGCGGATAGATTACAGCTCCAACCATTTTCTTGAAATTGCTGCAGTCGACGGTTAGTCCTTCTGCGGCGACCCTGGCTCTAATACCACTTGTTGGATCGGGTTGGACCGACTAGAGGGGGGTGAATAGACGGTTAAAAAAATATAAAAGTGGAGGCACTCGTCTTTTAAAAATAAACTTGGTCGCAACAGAGAACGTTGCTTCCAAGGCAGTGGACGCTCAATAAAAATCTCCTCCTTCTTATTGTTTCATTGTGCTCATTCTATATTATTGTTTGAAACAAACTGTGGGGAGGTTTCTCCACCGAGAAGGAGGTTGTTTCATATCCGGTGATCACCGGGGCTTGATCTGCCGACGATCAAGGGATCGCCCACCTTAAGGGCATGCCAAGGAGTAGGGGCAAGTTATCCCCGAACCTTGTAAAATCTCCTTGTTAGCGATCTTGCTAATCTTGCTAGTTAGGTTTTGGTTTCTGCAAGTTTTGTTTTCCCATACTTCCGCTGTGCTATTACTAACGTCAAGTGCAGAAATTTGATAACTCTTCCAAGAAGAAGTGATTGGCTATATTCACCCCCCCCCCCCTCTCTAGCCATCTCGTTCCCAACATTTACATGAATTTTCATGTCCTAGAACCCCCCCAACAAAATGGGATAGTCGAAAGAAGGAATAGAACATTACAGGAAGCCGCTAGGGCTATGCTCAACGAATTTAACTTAGCAAACCAATATTGGGCAGAAGCGATTAGTACGACTTGTTACATCCAAAATAGGATTCTGATTAACAAGTGACACAACAAAACACCCTATGAACTGTACTACCATAGACTCCCAAATCTTCACTACCTAAGGGTCTTTGGATGCAAAGTCCATATCCTAAACACCAAAGACTATTTAGGAAAATTTCAGTCCAAGTCAACCCCAGGTATCTTCGTAGGATACTCAACCACAATTCGAGCCTATAGAGTTTACAACAAACAAACTAAGAAAATTGAAGAAACAACAAACTTAATATTTGATGAAGAAATCAACTCAAAATCTGATAATCCAGACCTAACCTCATCAAATTCTGATCAAGAAAATAATGAACAAACTATTGAACATTTAATTGGACCCTTAAACGAACTAACTATTGAACCAATTAATAAGTCAACTGAACCAATTATCGAACCAACAAATGAACCAGCCCAAGGAGTCGAATCATATAGTGAACCAAACCGACCAGCCGGACCTCAGGCTGAACCAAGTTCTAGAAGAACCAAGAAACCCAGACTTAGTCACCCAACCAATCAAATTGTGGGTGATCCAACTCTAGGAGTCAGGAATAGGTCCTCCTATAGAAACCTTAGTCAAATAGCTATGATATCAAAAATTAAACCCAAAACTATATAGGAAGTCCTACCTGATCCTGATTGGATCATAGCTATGCAAGAAGAATTAGCTCAATTTAAGAGAAACCAAGTCTGGGAATTAGTACCTAAACCTGAGGGCAAATCCGTCATTGACACCAAGTGGGTCTTTAGGAATAAGCTAAATGATCAAGGAGAAATAGTTAGAAATAAAGCTCGCTTAGTAGCGAAGGGATTCAGCCAAGTAGAGGGATTAGATTACGATGAAACATATGCCCCAGTAGCTAGACTTGAGTCCATTAGAATGTTGTTAGCCTTTGCATCCCATAAAGGATTTAAGCTATATCAAATGGATGTAAAGTCAGCTTTCCTAAATGGATTCATTAAAGAAGAAGTTTATGTAGGACAACCCCCTGGGTTTGAGGACTTAGACAAACCTGACCACGTTTACAAACTAACTAAAGCACTATATGGACTAAAACAAGCACCTAGGGCCTGGTATGAACGTTTATCAACTTACTTAATCTCTAAAGAATTTAAACAAGGACAAATTGACTCAACCCTATTTATTAAAACCCTAGGAAAAGATATATTTATTGCCCAAATTTACGTAGATGACATAATCTTTGGGTCCACCAACTCGAACTTTCTAAAAGAATTTGTTAAAATAATGAAAAACGAATTTGAAATGAGCCTAGTTGGTGAACTTAACTTTTTCCTAGGCTTACAAATTAAACAAACTAGGGATGGAAATTATGTCCATCAATCCAAATATGCTAAAGAGTTAATAAAGAAATTCAAAATGGATAACTCTAAAAGCATAAGTACCCCCATGGCCACTAATGTAAAAATAGATAGTGACCCTGATGGTAAACCAATAGACCTTAAACTCTATAGAAGTATGATAGATAGTCTACTGTACCTTACAGCCAGCAGACCTGACATTCTTTTTGTTGTAGGGATGTGTGCTAGATACCAAACTTGTGCTAAGGAAACGCACTTAGCAGCTCTAAAAAGAATACTAAGATATGTAAAGGGCACCCTAAATGTAGGGATTTGGTATCTTAGAACCTCAACCTTCAATTTGTCAGGATACTCGGATTCTGACTATGCTGGTTGTAAATTAGATAGAAAGAGCACAAGTGGAAGCTGCCAACTGTTAGGAAATAGTCTAGTAAGTTGGTGCAGTAGAAAACAACACTGTGTAGCTTTGTCCATAACTGAAGCTGAGTATGTAGCCTTAGGAGAGTGTGTAGCACAACTTTTATGGATGATGCACACTCTTAAGGACTTCTAGCTTAACTACACCCAAACTCAAGTATTTATTGACAATATAAGTTCAATTAATCTAACTAAAAATCCAATCCAACATTCCAGAACCAAACACATAGAAGTCAAACATCACTTTGTAAGAGACCATGTCGCCAGGGGTGAAATAGTACTTAAGCATATAGACTCTAAATCTAACCTAGCAGACATACTCACAAAACTCTTACCTGAGTCTGAATTCAGCTCACTAAGAAGGCAGTTAGGATTGTGCTCTGTAGAATAGGTTAACTCTACTTTTTAATTTCTTACTGCTTTACTTGATTCAAAATCAGTTTCAAAAAAAAAAGAATTTTGAAAAACTATTATACTTGATTTAAAAATCAGTTTTTTAAAAAAAAATTCCTTAGTTTTACTTCAAAACTACCCCCTTTCAAAACTAGGGCTTTTTCACAAATGGACTTAGCCTAGGCCCTAACCCTAGAACTGCATGCACCTATATATTTAGAAGCCAGCATCTCACAAGCACCTTAGGGTACTTTTTTGAGTGATAACCTAGAAAGGGTTGAGATGCTTAGGTCTTTGCCTTAATTCAAGATGCTTTAAGTCAGTGCATCTACAGTAATTGGGACACTAAATACAACTTACACAGCAATCAAGTTAAGTGTCAAGTTTAGAAAACCTAACTTGAACAAAAACACTTAACTTGACTAACCCTAGCAAAAACTACTGTTTATAACAGATAGTAAGTAACTAATTGGGTTAGACAGGTCCCTACAAGAGAAAATTAACTGATTTGGTTTAAGTCTTATCATGAATTGGTTCAGTACAGCAAAATCATGCAAATATTTTCCATTATGAAAGTTATTTCCGTTATGCAATTTAATTTCTGCTCTATTTTTCTTTTTGATATATGGCAAAGGGGGAGAGATAAGAAAGGAGAGAATTTAAAATTTTCTTTAGAACATTTTTCTCGAAATTTTAAATTCTATCCTTTATTCAAAAAGTACTTAACTAAGCTTTTCTAAAGTACTAAGTTTTTCAAAGTACTAAAGCACTAAGTTTTTCTTACTTAAGTTTTTCAAAGTACTTAACTAAGCTTTTCTAAAGTACTAAGTTTTTCAAAGTACTAAAGCACTAAGTTTTTCTTACTTAAGTTTTTCAAAGTACTTAACTAAGCTTTTCTAAAGTACTAAGTTTTTCAAAGTACTAAAGCACTAAGTTTTTCTTACTTAAGTTTTTCAAAGTACTTAAGCATTTCAAAACTTTCCTAGTACTTAAGCTTGTTAAAAAAAAATTTTTAAGCTTGTCAAAACTTTTTAAAGTACTTAAACTTTTCAAAACTTTTCAAAAGTACTTAAGTTTTTCAGAAAAACTTAAGCTTTTCAGAAGTATTGTGTTGCACTAAGTTTTTCTTACTTAAGTTTCACAAGTACTTAGGTTTGTGTTAACTTCACGAAGTATCTTAAAACTTAGAGTTTTTTCAAAACTTTTTTAAGTACCATAAACTTAAAACTTTCAATTTGTTGGTACTCAGACTAAAGTTGGAAAATCCTTTTGAAAGCTTAAGTTTATTTAGAAAAAATTTACCAAGTATTTGAACTCAAAAATTCTCTACAAGTATAATTTTTCTAAGTAAAAAATCCAAACTTTAAACTTGGAACTTAGTGTCGAAAACCCCACGAATTTTTGAAAAATCTAGGGGGAGATTCCGTCCAGGGGGAGGGAACAAAAGATAATTTTTGTATGCCTTGATTAAACTTAACTTTTTGAACCAGGGTTGCCATAAATCAAAATGGGAGAGATTGTTGGTGCAGAATGCACCCAAGTCAAACCTGAGTTTTGATAATGGCAACAGGGTTCAAAAGTTAAGTCTTACTTGTTATCTAACATGTTACTCTAGTGTACAGGGTAAAAAGCCCTAGCGAAGGACTGTTAGGCACTGGCGAAGGAATGCCAGGGTAAAAAGCCCTAGCGAAGGACTGCTAGGCACTGGCAAAGGAATGCTAGGGTAAAAAGCCCTAGCGAAGGACTGCTAGGCGCCAAGCGAAGGACAGCTTAGGACTGAAGCCCTAGCGAAGGAATGCTAGGCACCGGGTGAAGGACAGCTCGGTATCCAAGACCTGGCAAAGGACCGCCAGGCAAAAGTCCAACAAGAGGAGCGGTTGGCATCAGGTACATTCTCCCGAGAGGAGTAGGTGAGGACGCGTTCCCCGTCGAGGGAACAGTAGGTGTCGGTTCGACCTAGGGCTTCATTTAGGAGACCCAAAGTCAGAACCAAGACAGCTAAGGCTGTATAAAACTTAATATGTTACTGCTTTTTGGACTAACCCTGGATGCAGGACCAAAGGACTGAGTGTCTACAGCTCAGAGAGCCTCAAAGGAGTGAGGCAGAAGCTGAGCAGGGCGCCCCGGATGTTTCGGGCGCCCCCAAGGTGAAGACCAACCAGCAGGAGCAACATCCGCTTCGACAGTTGACTGTCGGGGCGCCCCGGATGCTCCGGGCGCCCCCATCGCGCGGGTGCCCCGCATGCTGCGGGGGCCCCTGCGCCAACTACCAAAGCATCTCCCCTCGAAGCCAACAGATGAGAGCTTGACCCGGTCAATACGGGCGCCCCGAGCGTTCCGGGTGCCCCGGTCAAAGCTGATCCCGAATTTGAAGGGATCAGAAGCTAACTGAGCAAATGCCGGATCGGCCGACACGTGGGGGGGCGCCCCCGACGATCCGGGCGCCCCAGGGCTATATAAAGGGCCCTCGACCCCAAGGCTCAAGACAACAATTCGATTCAACGCTTCTACGCTCTTCTGCTCACGCGCTCTGCTCAGGAAACCTCCCAACTCGAGACTCAAGCGCCGACGACGTCCCGCTGCTCCGAAAAAGATAACCTACATCGGACATCGGTAAAAGAAGAGTTTTCCTTTTAAAGTTTACTTTGCTATACTTGTAAATTCAATATTGTAAACTGTTTTGCGACATATAGAATTGCCCGCAGAAAACGGTCAACGACCGTGGGCCTTGGAGTAGGAGCGACCTAGGCTCCGAACCAAGTAAAAATATTTGTGTTTGCGTGTTCTTGTTTTTAAAATCTTCCGCTACACATTCTCTTTTCAAATCCGAACGCTTTCCGATATTCACCCCCCCCCCCCTCTATCGGTTCTCTCGATCCAACAGAAAGTTTTGTACTTTTTCAGTTTTGGAACTACTCTATCTAAGAGATATGTTTGGATTGTCAAAGGTGATAGAGTAGGTAATGACAGTTCCTCTAGCATCGACTAGAGGAAGTCTCTTGTATGCTAGAAATGAGCCCAGATATCTATTGTGTCGTGGGCATAGGTAACAGATATCGGAGTAACCTAGGTCAAGGAAATTGGAATACGATAAAAGTATGTATTAGTGCCTGAAAAGGACTAAGGACATTACGTTGATTTACCGGGCAGACCAATTTCCTATAAGTTATATGGATACAGAATTCAAATCTAGATAAGGGCATATATAAATATTCCTTGGGTTTTATGTTTACTTTTAGGAGGTAGAACCATTGTATAGTAGAGTGTAGTTCAGCGGCTGCGAGATGGACCCTACCATGGAGAATGGATATTCTGGCAGCCTGCGAGGCAACCAATGTGGTTACATGGTTCAGAGATCACAAGATGGACTTCGATGTGATTCCTGGTTTGCTAGGAACAATCACATTTGATGTGATTAAAGTAGTGCAGATGCAAACTCAAAGGAATCACGAGTCCATAAGGCAAGTAAACACATAGAGCGCAAGTACCACCCAAAAAAGGAATAGCTGTCGTTGCCTAGATTGCATCAAAGAATGACCTAGGTGGATCATTTCACTAAGGCCTTGGTAGCGAAAGCTTTTAGGCATGTGAAAGATCTAGAGGTCAGATGTATGATATAATGAAAACAACAAAGTCTTTGAGTATAAGTGGGAGATTGTTAGAATGTATACTAAAAGTCTTGCCTTTTAGTTAGGATACATCTACATTTTAAAAAGAATCAGAAAATCACATAGTGCATGTTTATATTAGTATGTGCACTAAACGTCTGATGCTTGGCATTGTAGATAACATGGTGCGTAGTGTCGTACAGAAGATCATGTTATCAGGTTCTTTACCGAAGCATAAGAAAGAGGCTCACAACCAAGATGGAGTTGGACAAACCATCGGGATGGTTGTAGTGTAATTAAGTATGATTTATCTTAACCATAGGATTACACTAGTGTACTTTGTGTACGTTGAGTAGGACCAAAAGAGAGATCATCTAATTTTTGTACTGACTTATTAAATTGGATTAGACCTCGGATAATATTATGGAGTACGATCTCTTAATCCCAAAATAATGGCGGGCATATATTATTAATCATTATCTCTTTAATTTACTAATGGACGAGATCTATTTTGTTAGATCGACAAACCCGGTAAGTTTGGAAATAATATTATAATATGATGTATCGTTGATCATTGACGGAATCCGTGTCCTGGTGAGTCAGGATGATGATGCCCCCTTGGTGAGCTCAAAAAGATCGTCATGTCAAATCTTGTAAGTTGACCATGATCCGACATGTCGAAAAGGTTGAGTGGTACTAATCAAGGATCAAGAAGATAATTAATTTAATTATCAGTAAATTAAATTAATTATCGGGTATACGATATCTTAAACACGGGGAGATGGATGACTCGTAATAGATGGAGCTCATATGAAAATATGGGGGTTGGTGAGGAAGTACAATGGGATCCTTTAGTGGAATGGATCTCCATTAATGGATTGGGTTTGGATCCATTAGCGGGCCAAGAACTAACTCCTCGTCATGGTCCCTATCTTAGCTCAATAAAGTCCTATAAGAGTCATGATACAAGGCCAGTTAATTAAGGAATTAATTTAGGATTAATTAAGTTATTAATCTCGGATTAATTAAGGAATTAATCATTGAATAATTAAGGAATTAATCTTGGATTAATTAAGGAATTATTCTATATAAAATTTTGGAATCAATCCATAATTGATTGGAAAATTTTTTCCAATAAATCATAATTAATCCCCTATATAAACCCCACCTCTCTCTCCCTCTCATAATTTTTCTCTTCTCCTCTCTAACCTAAGGTGCCAGCGGTGGTATGGAAGGAGGAGACCTCAACCTTTGGTGGTGCGCGGCTGAGCTGGGAAGGAGGGGAAGCCGGCGGTGCAAGGTGGGAGTCGGCGCCGACATTGGAGGAGAAAGAGAGCTTCTCTTCTCCTTCTTTCTCGCTCTATTCTTCTCCATCTTCGGCTGCAGACACACACAAGACAAGGAGGAGTTCTCTTCTCCTTTGTGGCGTGCGGAAGGAAGGGAGTAAGAGGCTTGGAGCGCAGACGAGGGAGGCGATTCTCTTGGTGTTTGTCGCCAGAAAAAGGAGAAGCATGAGGAGTTCTTCTTCCTTGTGGATTTGTTGCCATGAGGAGGGGAGAAGTAGAGGAAGTTGGTTCGAGTGATGGTGAAGAAGAAGAGCTCTTCTTCTTGATCTTGTTTTCCTCTTCCTTAAGGGACACCGGCGGGAACCAAACCCTAACCCTAGGGTTTGGAGTTGGCGCAAAGAAAGGAAGAAGAGAAGGGATTGATTCGAGGCCATGGTGACTCCGCATCTTGGAAGATCATCGCCCACACGACGTCCAGGAGGGGAGGGTCATAAGATAGAAGACTGCGAGGTAAACGGCGAGGTATATTTCTCCCGAGCTCCGTTTTTCTTATCGCATGTTTTATTTGTGTCATTATGTTTTGCTTCGTCATTTTATGTGAGTTAGTTTATTATTTTGATTTGATATCATAGTTAATAATTAACTAACTGGACCCCCAAGATAAACACAACAACCGGCGATCCAAATCGTCGTCTTTTCCGCGGTTAATTAATTCGGAAAGTTACAAGGCCTTAACATCGGTTTTGGCTAAGTTGTGACTTGGATTAATTAACACGACGACGAGTTGGTCGTTAGAAGGACGAGTCTCTATTCGGACTAAAGTTTTAATCCGTAGCCATAGAGAGGTCTTTCAGATATGACCCCGTGGTTGTCTTGGAAACTGCCAATTCATACCAACAACTATCTATAGCTGTCAACTCTAGTTGGCCGATACAACAATTAGATGTTTCCAATACTTTTCTTCATGGACATCTTGAAGAAACTGTTATTATGGCCTACAGTGATGTAGATTGGGCAGGATCTCCTGAAGATAGACGTTTTACTAGTGCGTATGTCATATTTCTTGGACAAAATTTTATTTCTTGGCTTTTAAAGAAGCAACCTACAATTTCTTGCTCAAGTACTGATGTTAAATATCAAGCTATAGTAAACGCGACGTCCGAAATTATTTGGCTACAATCTCTCTTTCAGAATTACACTTTTTTCAAGATGCTACGGCCAAAATATGGTGTGATTATATTGGAGCAACTTATCTTATGACAAATCTAATTTTTCATGCTTGTACCAAGCATATAGAGATTGATTTTCATTTTGTTTGTAAGCGTGTGGCGACTCGACATCTTTCGATTTTTTACATCTCTACAGAAGATCAACTTACTAATATATTTAGCAAGCCAATTTATCTAGACAACGTTTCGCCAAGCTAGCACTCAAACTCAATGGTCAGGCATTCTTGTTGAGTTTGTGTGGGGGGGGTAAAGACAATAATGGAGGATAATCTCAAATTGATTTCAATGAATTGAGTATTATTATATTTGACATCATATCAAAATCAATATGGATTGATTTTAATCAATTAATTTTTGGAATAACATAGGTCGATATCAAAAATAATATTTTCAAATTTATTATACTCATGATTGTATACCATAATTAATCTTTTCTTTTTTGAATGGACACATTGTATAAATAAACCTATTAGCTTCAATAATAAATCATCCGAAAATTTTATTCTATTTTATTTCTTCCCCTCCCCCTCCCCCTCCTATCTCTTTCACACAGTACATTGTAAGCTAAACACATCTAGCTACTTAACACATCGTCTGGTACCTAGGAGTAGTCTGCTCTAATTGCTCGCGTCTTCCCTCCCTAATCAACGAGAGGCTATGCTAGGGCAAAATACACTCGATCGGAGCGTGACTAGCATCGCAGAATAATACGAGAGGATTTTTAATTGTTTGAATGAAAACAAAAACAAAACAAAACAAAACAAAAAGCTTCTTCAGAAAAGAAAAACAAAAACGAAGACTGCGAGAGAGCGTGAGCGTTGGTCA
Organism: Boesenbergia rotunda; assembly: GCA_024364735.1. Classification (NCBI taxonomy): domain Eukaryota; kingdom Viridiplantae; phylum Streptophyta; class Magnoliopsida; order Zingiberales; family Zingiberaceae; genus Boesenbergia; species Boesenbergia rotunda. The sequence continues at coordinate 20,176 of JAGFNQ010003484.1, forward strand.
ATTAATTAAGGTGGTTGACAATCACATGACATGGGAAGGTAGGAAGGTCAGCTGCTGGGCGTGGCTGCGGGGCGCAGAGCCAGAGAATTAAATCAGAGCAGCGGAGTAGATGAGGCAGCTATCAATGCTCTCACGGTACGTACGATGCAATCCGCCGTATATTTGCCTTGAGGTTAACCCGCAGCGCAGGCTACAGCACAGCAGTAAGTAACCACCGGCCAGAGAATCAATTGGGGGATAACCATCTCTTCATTTGAGTTCGCGAAAAGATATTGTCAAAAGTGCTATCAAAACATATAACTGTTTTCCTACTACTTAAATGATATCTAACTTTTAACGACTTTTATATTTAGCAAAACATATAACTGTTTTCATTATACCATTCCTTAATTAGCAGTTGACTGATTATAGGCTGCTTATAATTTATCAGTTGATTGTTGATTTTTTTTTTTTTGTCTATTGTATGCAAAACTTTCTAATGAGCTTGTGACTAAACATTTCAAAGTTGTCAATTTTAAAAATTCAAAGCTCTCTATTTAAATCAATTGATTGCTAAACTTTCTGCCCATTATACAGTAAAGGTAACTTTCTAATGAGCTTGTGACAAATCATTTTCAAGCTGTGTCAATTTTAAAAATTCACAGCTCCCTATTTAGGGTATGAAATTCATGTCCAAAGGCATGGTTACACTTAGGATGATATAAGTACTTGTATTTTGATTTTGATTAAAATTCATTGACGATCCTAGCTATAGTATTTAGAATTTTAAAATTTTGATACGATCTGAACCGTAGGTGTCCTAAGAACCCTTTGGTGATGTTGGTAAGCAAGTATGACAAGCCTAGGCCATTTAATGAGCTTGGATCAAATTGTCTCATAATTGTGAAAATTTTAAAATTTCACATCTCTCATTTAATGTCGTGGAATCTAGGTCCATTATTACACTCAAGATGATGTAAAAAGTGTAATGAACTTATTTGAAATATTTCCGAGATGTCTAAGGTCATCAGGCAATTTTAGCAAAAACTTGATAGACCTACAGTATCCAAAATTTAAAAATCTTGATATGGTCTAAATCAGTGGAGACCTAGAAACTCTTTGGTGGTGGTAGTAAGTAAGTATCAAATTGTCTTAAAGTTGTGACGAATTTAAAATTCAACATCTTTCAATCTATCTTGTGGAATATAGGTATGAGGGAATAATTACACAAAGGATACTCCTAAGAGTGGAATGATCCTAATTCGAAGTGATTCCGAGGTTTCTAAGACTATAAGTCAATTTTGATTAAAACTAATTGATAACTTACAATGTCAAAATTTTAAAATTTTGACATGATGTAAATCAGGAAAGTCTTAAGAACTCTTTGGTGGTATTGATAAATAAGTATGATAGGTCTAAGTCCTTTAATAAGCTTATATCAAATTGTCCCAAGGTTGTGAAATCTAGGTCAAGACATGTTACACTCAGGATGATGTAACAAGTGTAATGAACTTAGTTTGAAGTATTTTTGATGTATCTAAGATCATCAACGAATTTTGGTCAAAATTCACTGATGATCCTATAAAGTCAAGAATTTCAAAATCCTGACGGGTCTGAACTAGGAGAGTATTGAGAAATCTTTGATGGTATTGGTGAGTGATGTTGAGGGGGGGTCGAGGCCGAGGGCCAGGTTGTTGGGCCGCTAAATGAGATTTGGCCGCCAGGTTGTTGTTGGGCCGCCAAAATGAGATTTGGCCGCCAAAGGGGCCAAGGGGTCGTGTTGTTACAATAGCTCACTTGGTTATCAAGATTCATAAACTCTAGTACTTAGTCTGGAGGTCTAGAGTTTGAATCCTGAGGAAGACAAAAATCCACTGGCCAGGGGTGGGAAGTTCTTGTGAGTAGGGCTGTAAATGAATCAAGCCGCTCATGAACTATTCGGAGCTCAATTCGATAGAAGCTCGTTCGAGCTCGTTTAATAAAGCTCGTTAATATTAACGAACCAAACTCAAACTCAGCAGTATTTGGCTCATTAGCTCGTGAACAGGCTGTAACACCCAATAATTTTCTGGTATTATTAGGGATTTTTAAGAATTTTTCTAGCATTTTTCGGAATTTTATTGTATTTTTCGGATTAAAAATAAAAAGGAAAAAATTAAGGGGTCGGGTGGGGATTGATCCCGCGACCACAGGGAGAAGCAAAGCCTTAAGGGTAGCCAAGTAACCAACTGAGCTAGGATATCAAACACAAAAAAAATGAAACGAAATAATGTTATAGTTGATTTAGCCCGTTTCATGAAGAGGTATTTAAACTTCCACTTAAGTTATGTTAAGACCCCTTTTAGGGTTTGGGGAGGCCGCGCGAGCAAAGGGAGGAGGCTGCGAAAATAGGGAGAAAGGGGGAGTTTTCTTCCTCCTTCTTCTTCCTCTTGAGTGGAGAGCCTAGGGCTTCTTCCCTAGGGCCAAGAAGTGGAGTTTTCTTGCAAAGGAACAGGAAAAGAGCCCTACGATAGGAATTTCAAGATACTTAGTGAGTTTTCTTCAAGAAAAATGTAAGTAAATCACTCACCTACAATAGGAGTAGCTTCGCATGTAGTTTTCTTGTTGTAGAACCTTGATTTTGTAATCTAAGTGCATGCTTTGAGAATATTGTTTATTGTGTGATTTAAGTTTCTAAAGAATACATATTTTTAATCATAGAATTTGAATTGGAGTAGATTGTTATGTGTGTGATCTAAGCATGAAAGATTAAGTTCTTGAAAAGTCCCAAAAATGAGTTTTGGGTTAAGGGCACGCAAGGTGCTCGATGAAAGTTCCAAGTGAGAAAGGTAAAGTTTTGTAGTGCAAAGATTTATGAAAAAGAAAGTTTAGCTTGATAAATACAAGCATTATGAATAAGAAAGTATTTTACTTTTGTAAAGTGACATGTACCGGGCAAAAGAGAGGCCCACAGAAAGTTAGAAAGAAGCTCTAATAGGGTGCGGTGGCTAGCTACCCCGAAACCTATTAGGGATGCGCGCATTGGTACACTGATACCAGGTACATTGTCAAGGCCTGAGAAAGTTGATTATTATTTTGAAGTATATGAGTATATGTAAGTATTTTCAGTTTAAGCATATGTTTTGCTAAGTATGTTAACATTGTTATGTTACAAGCATGTTAAAGAGCAAGAGCAAGGAAGTTAGTGGTTTAAAGTATGGAAATGCAGTAGCAAGTCTCAAAAGAAATTATGAGCATGTTAGATTTGCCAATGTTTTAATGCTAGTAAATGTTTCCAAGCATGATTGAGCATGATAAGTATGTGAAAGTTTCCATGTGTAAATATTTCAAAGTGCATGTATTTTGAAGCAAGCATTCTTTGAAAAGATCATGTTTATCCCTTATCGTTTGGATTTGTGAGTTAGGATTTACTTACTAAGCAATTTGCTTATTAGTTGCATTTTCCTTCTATTGCAGATAAAGGTAAAGAAAAAGCATAAGTTAAGGAGGCGAAGGGACTTGCTTTGACGTTCAGTGGCGGCGGAACCGTGGGAGAGATCTTTGGGCTAAGTCTTGTAGAACACGTGTTTTGGTGTTTTGAAGTGGTAGAATGAATGACTTTGTTCAAACTACGCATAGAGGTTAAGTTTGGTACAAACTCTAGAGTGTTTTGCTTACGTTTTGATAGTTTTGTTAAATCTCGCAAGGATTCTAATTTCAAGTTATTGGATTCGTTTTGAGTTGCTAAAATGTTCATAAAACTAATATAGAGTATAGAAATGGAGTTATGTCTTTGTATATCTTGAAAGTATATGTTTTGTGGATCATTGGAGATGGTTTTCAGGTCTGAAATGCAGGTTTTCAGGCGTGCCAGTCGACTGGTTCAGAACCAGTCGACTGCCCTATCGAACAGAAAGTTTCTGTTCGATGCACCAGTTAACTGCCATGAGGCCAGTCGACTGGTGCCGCGCCCAGAAACTTTCTGTGGCCGATACCAGTCGACTGGCTATATAGCAGTCGACTGATACTATTGAAAAGAAGTGGTATAGAGCAGTTGGTTAGTGCTTTAGTCTTATAACAAAGAGATCTAGGGGTCAAATCCTTGCAAAGCAAATAAAATGAAAGTTGTTTTGTTTTTTTGGAAAAAAAAGAGAGAAGGAAGAAAAAAAATATTTCATAGCAAGTTAAAGGAAGTCCAGTAGTTATAACCTAAGGCTAAGAATAAGTTAAAGTTAAGTAAAAGTGAAAGTGACGTCCGCCTTAAGTTAGTGGTAGAGAAGGCGGGTCGTCACAGAGTGGTATCAGAGCAAAGGTTCCACCCTTCCGCCACACTGACATCAAGCATCAATCCTGCCGCCTGCCAAGTAAGAAGTTCATATGTTGTAGTTTTGTATGCTTTTCATTATTGACTGCTAGTATCAGTAAGTGCATGATGATAAGAAAGTATGTTAGTATTATTATATGCTATTATGTGCATGATCAGTATATGCTATCTAATATGAGTATGATGATAGTATGATGATAAGTTTGATGATAGTATAATGATATGACACATGATATATAAGTATGATGATAGTATGATGATAAGTATGATGATAGTATGATGATATGACATATGCCATATGAGTATGATGATATGAGTAGGATGATAGTGAAGTAATAAAATACCCTTATTGATGAAAGGTCTTTATCGAAGTAATGTTATTAGTCTCTTTATGATATAGAGTAAGAGAATGCCAAGAGGGCGTCCTAGAAAGGCCCAAAATGAGGAGCGAGCTCCTAGAGGGCAAGAGAAAGAGTCAGTACCACCACCAACTCTCTTAGAGGTGATGGCGCAGTTATAGAGACATTAGTAGAGCAACAACAAGTTATTGCCACCATGATGGCTAACCAGTAGGCCACTCCTGTTACCCCGCCGGTGGCGAATGTAGTGGCACCAGTGGTGACCGAAGACCCATCGGTTACCTCTGTAGTCCCGACAAGGGGGGTAAGGCAAGAAGCATACCTCATCTAGTGGCAGAAACTAAAGCTAGGGAACTTCTCAGGCACAATCGAACCATGGGATGCTCAAGCATGGTTCAAAATTTGGGAAAGCATAGTAGAGCTACTGGACTGGCCTGAGGTAGAGAAAAGAAAGTGTGCATCTTTCTGCCTTACAGGAGATGCTAGAATGTGGTGGGAGAGAGTCAAGGCCAAGAGAAATGTCAGCCAGATGACATGGGCCGACTTCGAGACTGAGTTCTTCGAAGAATATTTTTACATGCGAGTAACCAACAAGCGTTACGACGAATTCACGAAGTTCAGACAAGGAGACTTATCCGTGGATGAAGCAGTGAAGAAGTTTAATCGGTTAGCTTATCTGTGCCCAGAGCTAGTTAGCACAGAAAAAGAGAGAGTCAGGCTAAGGCTCAAGATGTTAAGGCCTGAGATAGCGTTAAATGTGGCCAGCGGTGTTAAGAGGCCGCAAACCTCCGAAGAACTGATAAGTAGTGCTTTGATCATTGAGCACTACTTAAACAGTACAAAGACCACCAGAAATGTTGAACGATGAAGTTCTTAACAACCTTACCATCGGGGGAGTAATGGCCTCTACTGAGAGGCTAAGGGCAGTACCAATCTGGATTTCCAACCGAGAGCTCTATAGTGACTTGGTAGTCCTTGAGATGAAGGATTACGATGTCATTTTAGGGATGGACTTCTTGAGCAAGTACGATGCTTCTATAGACTGCCGCAAGAGGAAAGTCAAGTTCACACCAGAAGCAGAACCTCCATTTGAGTTTATTGGAGACCCAAAGAGAAAGACAAAAAGGTTCTTATCTACCTTACAAGCTCAGAGAATGTTAGAGAAGGGGTGCTCTGGTTTTCTAGCTCATATAGTGGATGCAAGTCAAGGAGAAGGATTGAAGAGAGAAGAAGTGAGGGTAGTCTGTGACTATCCTGAGGTGTTTCCTGAAGAGTTACCAGGACTTCCTCCCAATCGGGAAATTGAGTTTGAAATTGAGTTGGCCCCATGAACCAACCCAATTTCGAAGGCACCTTATCGCATGGCGCCAGCAGAACTGAAAGAATTGCAAGAACAATTGCAAGAGCTGCTTGACAAGGGTTTCATCCGCCCTAGTCATTCACCTTGGGGAGCTCCTGTATTGTTCGTCAAGAAGAAAGATGGATCTATGCGACTGTGCATAGATTATCGAGCTTTGAATAAGGTAACCATCAAGAACAGATATCATTTGCCAAGGATAGATGATTTATTTGATCAACTGAAGGGAGCCACAATGTTCTCCAAGATAGATCTACGATCAGGTTACCATCAGCTCAGAGTGAAGGAGAGTGATGTGCCAAGGACTGCTTTCAGAACAAGATATGGGCACTATGAATTTGTGGTCATGCCCTTTGGAGTGACAAACGCCCCTGCGACATTTATGGATCAAATGAATAGAGTGTTCAATGACTTTCTGGACAAGTTCGCCATTGTCTTCATTGATGATATCCTAGTGTATTCAAAGACTCAGAAAGAACATGAAGAACACCTGAAGATAGTGTTGCAAACCTTACACCAGAAGGAGTTATACGCCAAATTCTCAAAGTGTGAGTTTTGGCTTGATCAGGTGGCCTTCCTAGGCCACATTATTTCCAAGGAAGGTATTATGGTAGACCCAACCAAGATTGAAGCGGTTAGTAACTGGAGTCAACCAAAGAATGTCAGTGAGATCAGAAGTTTTCTGGGTTTGGCAGGGTACTACAGAAGGTTTGTAGAGGACTTTTCAAAGATAGCTTCTCCACTTACAGCCCTTACCAGAAAGAATAAAAAGTATGAGTGGACTGAGGACTGTGAGCAGAGCTTCCTTGAGTTGAAGAAGAGACTGACCAGCGCTCCTATCCTTACAGTACCCGAAGGTGATAAGAGCTTTGATATATACAGTGATGCATCAAAGCTAGGACTTGGAGCAGTCCTTATGCAAGAAGGCAAAGTGATAGCTTATGCTTCCAGGCAACTCAAGGACTATGAAAAGAATTACCCCACTCATGATCTGGAGTTGGCAGCTGTAGTCTTTGCTCTAAAGATATGGAGGCATTACTTGTATGGAGTGCAGTGTAAGATTTATACAGATCACCAGAGTCTGAAATATTTCTTCACTCAGAAAGACCTCAATATGAGACAGCGAAGGTGGCTCGAGTTAGTGAAGGACTATGACTGTGAGATCCTTTACCACCCTGGTAAGGCAAATAGAGTAGCAGATGCACTGAGTAGAAAGGCTTGTGCCACTTTGATGTCCTTATCAGCATTGGCACCACCATTACAGAAGGAGATAGTAGATTATGGAGTGGAGATTATTGATGGACAGCTAGCCCTATTGACACTAGAGTCAACTTTGCTTGAAGAGATACAGAAAGAGCAAGCTGAGGATTCTGATATCCAAAGGATCAAGCAAGAGGTGCAAGAGGAAGAGAGTAAAGAGTTTAGAGTATCTGACAGTGGGATACTCTATTATGGTGACCGTTTGTGTGTTCCCAAGAATGAAGAGCTGAGAAAGAAGATTCTTGAAGAAGCCCATGGAACTCCCTACTCCATGCATCCTGGTTCTACCAAGATGTACCAGGACTTGAAAAGAAGATTTTGGTGGTCAGGGATGAAGAGGGACATAGCTAAGTATGTCAGCACCTGCCTGACATGTCAGAGAGTTAAAGCAGAACACCAGAGACCAGGAGGTGTCCTACAGCCCATTCAGATTCCAGAGTGGAAATGGGAAGACATAGCCATGGATTTCATAGTTGGTCTACCAAAGACAACTAATGGCTATGATGCTATTTGGGTGATAGTAGATAGATTGACCAAGTCTGCCCACTTTTTGGCAATCAGAGTGTCCCTACTCAATTGAAAAGTTAGCCCAGTTATATGTGCAGGAAGTGATCCGACTACACGGAGTCCCGAAGACCATTATCTCTGATAGGGATGGTCGTTTCACTTTACACTTTTGGGAGTGCGTACAGACAGCGTTAGGCACCAAACTGAAATTCAGCACAGCTTTCCATCCCCAGACTGATGGACAGACAGAGAGAGTGAATCAGGTTTTAGAAGATATGCTCAGAGCTTGTGCATTAGACTTCAAGGGCAGTTGGTGCAAGTATTTATGTTTAGCTGAGTTTGCCTACAACAACAGTTACCAAGCCACTATTGGTATGGCACCCTATGAAGCTCTTTATGGTAGGAAGTGTAGATCTCCCCTCTGTTGGTATGAAGGTAGTGAGAAGAAGGAAATGGGGTCACAGACTGATCTCATAGATGATACCACAGAAGCTATAAGGAGTATCCGCCAGAGAATAGAAACTGCTCAGAGTAGGCAGAAGAGCTACGCCGATGTACGCCGTAGGCCGTTAGAGTTTGAAGTTGGGGATACAGTTTTCCTCAAAGTAGCTCCTATGAAGGGTGTGATGAGATTTGGCAAGAAAGGCAAGCTAAGTCCTCGATACGTAGGACCCTACCTAGTGACGAAAAGAGTTGGCAAAGTAGCTTATGAGTTGGAGCTACCTCCAGAGATGTCAGCAATACACAATGTGTTTCATGTCTCAATGCTAAAGAAGCATATCCCAGATGCCAACCAAGTGATTGAGCCACAGAGGGTACAAGTTCAGGAAGATCTCAGTTATGAAAGTCGACCTATTCAGATAATAGATCGAGCAGATAAGAAGCTGAGGAACAAAGTGGTACCATTAGTGAAAGTCTTATGGCTGAATCAGAAGTATGAAGAGGCAACTTGGGAATCAGAAGATAGCATGAGGCAAAGGTATCCAGAGCTGTTCTAAGTTCGAGGACGAACTTTTTATAAGGTAGGGAGGATTGTAACACCCAATAATTTTCTGGTATTATTAGGGATTTTTAGGAATTTTTCTAGCATTTTTCGGAATTTTATTGCATTTTTCGGATTAAAAATAAAAAGGAAAAAATTAAGGGGTCGGGTGGGGATTGATCCCGCGACCACAAGGAGAAGCAAAGCCTTAAGGGCAGCCAAGTAACCAGCTGGGCTAGGGTATCAAGCACAGAAAAGAATGAAACGAAATAATGTTATAGTTGATTTAGCCCGTTTCATGAAGAGGTATTTAAACTTCCACTTAAGTTGTGTTAAGACCCCTTTTAGGGTTTGGGGAGGTCGCGCGAGCAAAGGGAGGAGGCTGCGAAAATAGGGAGAAAGGGGGAGTTTTCTTCCTCCTTCTTCTTCCTCTTGAGTGGAGAGCCTAGGGCTTCTTCCCTAGGGCCAAGAAGTGGAGTTTTCTTGCAAAGGAAGAGGAAAAGAGCCCTACGATAGGAATTTCGAGATACTTAGTGAGTTTTCTTCAAGAAAAATGTAAGTAAATCACTCACCTGCAATAGGAGTAGCTTCGCATGTAGTTTTCTTGTTGTAGAACCTTGATTTTGTAATCTAAGTGCATGCTTTGAGAATATTGTTTATTGTGTGATTTAAGTTTCTAAAGAATACATGTTTTTAATCATAGAATTTGAATTGGAGTAGATTGTTATGTGTGTGATCTAAGCATGAAAGATTAAGTTCTTGAAAAGTCCCAAAAATGAGTTTTGGGTTAAGGGCACGCAAGGTGCTCGATGAAAGTTCCAAGTGAGAAAGGTAAAGTTTTGTAGTGCAAAGATTTATGAAAAAGAAAGTTTAGCTTGATAAATACAAGCATTATGAATAAGAAAGTATTTTACTTTTGTAAAGTGACATGTACCGGGCAAAAGAGAGGCCCACAAAAGTTAGAAAGAAGCTCTAATAGGGTGCGGTGGCTAGCTACCCCGAAACCTATTAGGGATGCGCGCATTGGTACACTGATACCAGGTACATTGTCAAGGCCTGAGAAAGTTGATTATTATTTTGAAGTATATGAGTATATGTAAGTATTTTCAGTTTAAGCATATGTTTTGCTAAGTATGTTAACATTGTTATGTTACAAGCATGTTAAAGAGCAAGAGCAAGGAAGTTAGTGGTTTAAAGTATGGAAATGCATAAGTAGCAAGTCTCAAAAGAAATTATGAGCATGTTAGATTTGCCAATGTTTTAATGCTAGTAAATGTTTCCAAGCATGATTGAGCATGATAAGTATGTGAAAGTTTCCATGTGTAAATATTTCAAAGTGCATGTATTTTGAAGTAAGCATTCTTTGAAAAGATCATGTTTATCCCTTATCGTTTGGATTTGTGAGTTAGGATTTACTTACTAAGCAATTTGCTTATTAGTTGCATTTTCCTTCTATTGCAGATAAAGGTAAAGAAAAAGCATAAGTTAAGGAGGCGAAGGGACTTGCTTTGACGTTCAGTGGCGGCGGAACCGTGGGAGAGATCTTTGGGCTAAGTCTTGTAGAACACGTGTTTTGGTGTTTTGAAGTGGTAGAATGAATGACTTTGTTCAAACTACACATAGAGGTTAAGTTTGGTACAAACTCTAGAGTGTTTTGCTTACGTTTTGATAGTTTTGTTAAATCCCGCAAGGATTCTAATTTCAAGTTATTGGATTCGTTTTGAGTTGCTAAAATGTTCATAAAACTAATAGAGTATAGAAATGGAGTTATGTCTTTGTATATCTTGAAAGTATATGTTTTGTGGATCATTGGTGATGGTTTTCAGGTCTGAAATGCAGGTTTTCAGGCGTGCCAGTCGACTGGTTCAGAACCAGTCGACTGCCTTATCGAACAGAAAGTTTATGTTCGATGCACCAGTTGACTGCCATGAGGCCAGTCGACTGGTGCCGTGCCTAGAAACTTTCTGTGGCCGATACCAGTCGACTGGCTATATAGCAGTCGACTGGTACTATTGAAAAGAAGTGGTATAGAGCAGTTGGTTAGTGCTTTAGTCTTATAACGAAGAGGTCTTGGGGTCAAATCCTTGCAAAGCAAATAAAATAAAAGTTGTTTTGTTTTTTTTGGGAAAAAAAAGAGAAGGAAGAAAAAAAAAATTCGTAGCAAGTTAAGGGAAGTCAAGTAGTTATAACCTAAGGCTAAGAATAAGATAAAGTTAAGGTCCAGTGAACGTGGCGCCCGTCTTAAGGAAGAGGCAGAGAAAGCGGGTCGTCACACAGGCTCGTTAATAAGCTCGTGAGCTAGTTCGTAAAATATAAAATTAATATTTAACATTAAATATATAATTTTGACACTTTTACATTTAATAAATATAAAATATCCAATAAAGCTCATTTGTATGAATAAAATTATAGATTTTAGTAAATATTTTATATTTTTTAGAATATATAATTTATTTTTCAATAAATTGATGAATAATTTAATTAATAATTTATATTTGGTAAGTT
>JAGFNQ010003484.1:39192-100788 GCA_024364735.1 Boesenbergia rotunda
AAATTGATGAATAATTTAATTAATAATTTATATTTGGTAAGTTCGTTTAGGGCTCGATTAGGCTCGAATATGCTCACGAGCCATCACTATATTCGATAAATTAAGCTCGAGCTCGGCTCGATAATAAACGAACCAAACTCAAATTCTCAGGTATTTGGCTTGGCTCAGCTCGATTACAGCCCTACTTGTGAGTAACGATACGACCAACGGTCGACGACCTAACGGGTCATCAAAGTTAGGCCGCCAAATGTTGATTTCGCTGTCAGGTTGTTGGGTCGAGGGGCCAGGTTGTTGGGCCGTCAAATGTTGATTTGGCCGCCAAAGGGGCCGAGGGGCCGAGTCGTTACATTAAAAAGGCGAACAATGGAAACACAAAGCTCTTGCACACAATAGATTAGATTTTTACAAGGATCTCTAGAGTATGGGCGCCATGACACTTAAACTCTCGAGATTGCAAGCAAACTTACAAGGTGGCTTATGCTAGGTTCTTAGTAGAGCTCCGAATATGTTCCGTGTGTTCTGCTAAGAGATCTTAAGGGTTTATATAGGGCAGATGGAGTGGTGAAAAGATAAGATCGTATCCTGAAAGATAAGATCGTATCCTGAAAGATAAGATCGCATCCTATCCTTTTCCACTTTCATGTGCCTATTCCCTTATTATGACAGGCCAAAACAAGTGGCCTTAAGAAGCAAAGAATCAGGCCGAAACAGGTGGCCTTACTTTATGAAAAGCACTTTCATAAAGGAATAGCCTTACGTGGCTAAGTTCCTTTTCGTACAATTATTTTACAAAAGTTATGGCTAGTAGCATCAGAATCGTCTTTCCCAAAGTGCCTTTGATTATTGCCGGGGCATCTTTGATCTCATCCATCGATCCATCTACTTGCTTTAATAATTCCACCTGCTTTTCTGATGGAAATTCTTCAGTAGTAAGGTGATAAACAAGTCATGACAAAGCATCTGCTAATTCATAATTCACCCCATCAATATGCTCAATTTGATATTGGGGAGTTTTCTCCATTTTTTTTTCCCTTTCAATAATCTCTTCCTCCATCTGCATGCATGTCTTCAATTTCTTGCGATAATTCTTTATTCTTTTTATTGGAGCAAATCTATTGAAACTTTAATTATTTAATCTTCCAAAGTGTCGATCACATTCAAATTCATACATCCTCCCCTTACCTGAGTTACCCACCAACTCACATCATGCTTTAAGATTAAATGAAAGATTAGTAGAGTGATCATCAACATTTATTTAATTTCTCTCTATATTGTTCTTGTTCATATTATGATAATTTATGTTAGTCTAAAAAATATAAAAACAAACAAATGAGATGCACAGAATTAATTATTTTGACTTACACCTTCTTGGGCCGATTTGTTGCCCACGAACTCTCCAGTACCTTGCTTCATTTTATACATTGGTTCCGCAATCTCGAATTCATCCCCTTCTCATCCCAAATCTTTGTTCTAAAATCATTTCACATCACTTATGATTCTACATCTCTACCGATTGATTCTGCACAATGGAATCGCAAATACTAAGGCTGGATCAAAACAAAACCAACATAGAGCAATTTGAATAAAAACTAAAAAGAAATATCAATATTAAGATTTGACCAAAAACAAAATGCTAAATTAGTCCTTAATTTTAAAAAAATATGGAACCGTTATATTAGTGACCCCCTACGATGACCCCATATCATATTGAGAGAGATTCAATAGGTACTCAGGTAAAAAGCACATAATGTGGGACTATTATAAATATCCTGGATTGATTTTGATGTGGTTAACTAAGTCATATTAGGTCATGTTGTGTTTAATGTCTTGTATCTAGTGTGCAGGAATTTAGGAGCACAAGAAGTCAAGCGAAATACGCAGCAAGCGAGAAGGATGACACGGGAAGGGAGTCGATCAGCTCAATACATCTGAGGGATGAGAAACTACGGAATAGTATATCGGTGGACGAGAAGGCCGTGAGTGACATCCAAGAGATGAGAAGCCAAGGAGAAAATCTGTTTGAGGAGAAGGTTGGAGTTGAGATCGGATAAGCTCAACTCTGGACGATCAGAGTATCACCCAAGCGAGCGGGATGTAAAGAGATTATCTTGGAAGTTGATCTTGAAGATATGAGGTGCCTCAGTTATGATTGAGGGCACCTCGGGTGCAAGAATTTATTTTATCGAGGATTAGAATTGAGGTGCCTCAATTGTAACTGAGGGCGGATCGGAACTGGGGCACCCTAGGTCAAAACTAAGGCACCTCAAGTGAACAGTATCGCATAAATGAACGTTGTTGCACGGATAAAGTTTTATACAACTAAGACACCCTGATTCTCAACTGAAATGCCCTAAGTGTTACATCAGCAAATAGTTACTTTGCCAAGTGGGCCCCTAGATCTAGGAGTAAACCACAACTTGTAATCAATTTCTTTATTCGTTTTTGAGTAGTAAAAATCTATAAGAGACTACTCCGCCTTCAAAGTGTTAGATTGTATATATTTTAGAATTATTTGTTTATAATTTTTAGAGTATTTTAGTCTTTTTCATTTTCAATTTAGGGTTTAAGATTTCTTAATATATCTATATAAGACTGCGTACTCTATTTTTTCTTAAATATTTTTGGATTTATTAAGATAGTTATTCTTTTTCTCTTCTCAGTTTTTACATTGTATATATCAGAGTTTTATTCTTCTTATTTTGATAGTTAGATTGAAGGACTATTAATTTGATCGGTAGGATTCAATTCGTGAGTTTCAATAGAGAATTTTAATTGCAATTTGAAGTATATTTTGTTCTCGCCTTTCCCCAGCGGTCAAAAGCCATGATTGGGCAACACGAAAAATTGCATCCTTGGCGATGGCTGCCATTGCTGTAAACCATGGATCATCTTCTTTAGCACCATTGAAGCCTGTGCATGACTCTAACTTGCATGCCATACAATGTTGGAGGGTTCTTCCATGGAGGGGTTCTCCTGAACCTTCAGAAGTTGGATCATCTATAAAAGCCTCATCTTTCATGATTTCGGTGCATTCATATAATTTTTAATGGCTCAGATTCATAACCAAAATAGATCAACTTTAAAGGTTTCTAGAGATAACTGTGATTATTACAAAAATAAAAGTCACTGGAAATTTCAAAGTCCATTATTATTGAACAAAGATAAATTACCAAAAATTTCATCTGGTATTTCAGGTATATCTTCATCCTTATGAGTTTTGGACTCTGTTGCATCTCATTATATATCACCGAATTTATCATCTTTTCATTTGAGTCATTAATCTTCTGATTTTTTTTGTTAGGGCCTAAGAGATTTAGATATCTATATAAAGGTATGATATTATTTACTTTAGGCCTAAGCCTTTATGGTTTTGTTCTTGGACTTTCCCCAAAAGACCTCACATCAATGGAGATATCTTTCTCTTATAAATCCATGATCTTTCCCATATATTTTCAATGTGGAACTTTGTTTAAAACCCAACAACCCAACATGATCTTATAAATCCGATCCTTGACCTACCAGGTCTTCCTGCTTCTCGGTCCACTTATCCTACTAGGACTTCTTTGCTTAGCCACAACTAGGACTTCTCTGCTCCTCGATTTACTCGACCTACTAGGACTTCCTTGTTTAACCACAACTAAGACTTTTCTGTCCCTCAGTTCACTTGACCTACTAGGACGTCCATGCCTATCCACAACTAAGACTTTTTTGCCCCTAGGTCCACTCGACCTACTACAACTTCCTTGCCTAGATACAACTAGGACTTCTTTGCCTAGTGTCTAGTCCTCTTAATCAAGACATGGGAGCCCAGACTTCTTTTGTTCAAGATTTAATCCACATGGTTAGATCTAGATCATGACTCTGGCTAATGCTTCTTCCGACGATTAGTCTAGTGAAGAGCGACCTCGCTCTGATACCAATTGTTATGATCAAAAGGAATTTGGATATTTCTACAATGGTATGATATTGTTCACTTTAAACTTAAGCCCTCATGGTTTTACTCTTGGGTTCTACCCAAAAGGTCTCATACCAATAGAGATATCTTTCTCTTATAAGTCCATAATTGTTCCCATGTATTTTCAATGTGGGACTTGTTGATGCAGTCTGGCCCTGATTGTTGTTTTGGTGTTGACACCGATTTTAGTTTAGGTGGATGATTATTGATGATGGTCAAGTCCTGATCGGGGATCAGGCATGGTATGAAAATCCTAGCTTGGAGGGCTAGGTGTGTGAAAAGTCCTAATTCGGAAGAGGTGGGTGAAAAGTCCTAGCTTGGAGGGCTAGGTGAAAAGTCCTAACTTGGAGGGTTAAGTGCAAATTCCCATCTTGGAGAATTAGGTGAAAAAGTCCTGGCTTGGAGGGTCAGGTCCTAGCTTGGAGGGCTAGGTTTGGAAAAGTCCTAATTCGGAAGGGTTGGGTGAAAAGTCCTAGCTTGGAGGGCTAGGTGAAAAGTCCTAACTTGGAGGATTATGTGCAAATTCTCAACTTGGAGAGTTAGGTGAAAAATCCTTAGCTTGGAGGGCTAAGGTAGATGAAAACGTAGCTTGGAGGGCTAGGTTTGAGTCCCTGGATCGGTCTGGTGACCGATCAAGGAATCTGGCACGCTGCTCCTTCGTGGATCGGTCTGGTGACCGATCCAGCAATGACTGATCAGTCTGGTGACCGATCAGGGAGCACGCCATGAGGTTGGAAACCTACTGTGATGCTCCTGATCGATCTGGTGACCGATCAGGTAGTATGCGTTTCACCCATTGATTGGCTCCTGATCGGTCTGGTGACCGATCAGGGAGTGAGCAGTGAGGTTGAGTTCCCTTGCTGAACTGCTCCTGATCGGTCTGATGACCGATCAGGATCACTGTGCAGATCGTTCTGGTGAACGATCCAGCTTCGCGAGTTCCTCACTAAGATCGATCAGGACGGTGCCTGATCGGTCTGGTGATGATCTGATCGGACTGATGATCGATCAAGAGACCCCCTGATCGGTCAGTTGACCGATCAGAAGGCTTGGGCTGAGAAACTCAGAAATCGCCTGATATAAGGGTGGATCGGTCCGGTGAATGATCCACAACCTGGGATCGGTCTGGTGATCGGTCCAGGAGAATCTCAAAGAAATCGCGATTTCTGATTGAGCGTTGGGGATCGATCAGGACGAAGCCTAATCGGTCTGGACCCAGCCTGATTGGTCTAGTGACCGATCAGGAGGCTCTCTGATCGGTCCGTTGACCGATCACTTTAATTCAAACTGCACTGTCAGACGCTATAATTGCGCCTGACCATATCCGATTCGCTGCTATTTGCTTCTGATTTTTGATTTACTGTGTGATATACTGCTCTAACAGTCTGATTGAGCTGCAAGTGACAGGGGAGGATTCAAACACTCAAGGAGGGTCAATGGAGAGCTTTCCTTGGAGCAGGTTTGTCCGTTTTTCCATCTCAGGTTGCAACGACCGAGCTGCAGACTGGAGCTGAGACTGGAGCTTGACTGAGGGAAGCTCAGGGAGTCCAGGGATAGCTCAGTGGTAGCTGGCGTTGGCAGATGAGCAGCTGGGAGCTGCAGGGATGGTGTCATCTGATGCTTGGTGGAGAAACAAAAGAGGGGAGAAGACTTCGGCTGAAGCAGAGAAGTTATTCGACAGTTTCAGTGTTGAGCTTGCTGAAGTTCTTGCTGCGCCTTGTGTTTCTCCACAACTTGCTTGCTGTGTTCCTGAAGTCTTCATCACTTTGAGCAAGCAACTGCAATCGAGAAGCAACCAACTCTTACGTGAGTGCTGGGAGGAAAGAACAAGGAGCTTGGAGTCCAACAGTGAGAAGACACGAAGGAGGGAGTCCTTGCGTGAGATCGTCGCTGGGTGGAGCTCGGGATAAGCTCGCTGTGCTCTTGTCCTTGCTAGGTGCTGAGTAAGAGTATTCTCTGTGTTTCATTAAGCTTAAATCTATATCCTTGTTTGAAACGCTGTGGAGAGGTTTCTCCACCGAGAAGGAGGTTGCGTTATATCCAGTGAACTCCGAGGCTTGATCTGCCGACGATCAAGGGATCGCCCACCTTAAGGGCACGCCAAGGAGTAGGGGCAAGTTATCCCCGAACCTTGTAAACCCTCTTGTTAGCGATCGTGGTAGCTGTCTTTGTTTGCTTTCATTTCTGTTTTTGGTTTATTGCACTGCTTCGTTTTCCTTTGTTTCTTCCGCTGTGCTACTAACAAAGTTTAGTGCAAAAATTTGATTTGTGTCTAAGTCCAAGAGGTTGGCTATATTCACCCCCCTCTCTAGCCATCCGATTTCCAACAGGACTATGTTTGTAACCTTTCCATTGTATATTTCTATAGTGGTATGATATTATCCACATTGGGCTTAAGCTCTTATGGTTTTGCTCTTGGGCTCTACCCAAAAGGTCTCATACCAATGGAGATATCTTTCTCTTATAAGTCCATGATCTTTCTCATGTCTTTTCAATGTGAGACTGTTTACAACCTTACAATCCTAATAATCCCCCTCAAACAAAGGACCATAGGCTCCCTCAAGTAGAAAACCTTTCCGTTTAATGTCCGATCCTCGACTCACTAGGACTTTCTACCCCTATGTCCACCCGACCTATTAGGACATCATTGCTTAGCCGCAACTAGGACTTCTCTTCTTGGTGTCTGGTCCTCTTGATCAAGACACGGGAGTCCATACTTCATTTATTTAAGATTTAACCCATATGGTTCAATTAGATCATAACTCTTGTGCACAGACAGTGGTTATACCTTCTAGCAGTCCGGGTTCTGATACTACTAAATTGTCACGCCCAAGGGCCCATGCTTACTCGAAAATCGGTCAACATCTCTATTGCACGACGGATAATATGAATCTCATAATACATCACTCTCAACACAATATAATAGCACAACCTCACATGGTTGGTAATAACAGAAATAAAATAATAAAATATCACATCCATGCAGTTAATAACATCCACACAATAAATAATAAGTCCACTAGCAAAACTTAAATAATGACAAGTCTACTAAGTAAGTACGAAATAAATAAAAGATAGGTGTGACACTAGGGAGACTGGCAGATAGATCTTCTCCTAGCGGCAGGAGACATAACTATCAACTACCTGAAACAAAATTAAAGGTAATGGGTGGTGAGTCCAGGCTCAAACTCTGCGGGAACAAAATTATAGACGAGGGGTGGTAAGTTTGGACTCGAACTCTACGAATATAAGGATATATAAATGCATCGTATGAATAAGATATATCAAACAGGTATAAATAAGTTATATAATCTCTGGAGTATAGATCATAAATTAAATGCATAAACATACCTGCAGGGTATGATAAAAAATTTCCATGCTACATCAATAAACTGCTCATACTATTGAGCATATCCAGATCATATAACTAATGAAAATCATCATCCATATATGCATGTCAATCAAGTGCAACAATCATAGCTCAAACAAATATAAGATGTGTCGTACGCAAATGATATAATGACATATGTCACCCATACACACCAATCTCATAACCATCACATCACATTTACGTGGTCGACTGTGCAAGAGCTGTGACAACTATACACACTCTCACAATCATCTCCTCTGAGTGGTCGAGTGGAAAGGTGCTGGAAAAATAATCTCAATCTCGAATCCCAAAAAAAAAGGAGTACAATCGCTTTAATACCTAGGAATAAGGAGAAACAACCTCTAACTCCAGGAACCAAGGGGAGCACAACCGCTCTAGTACCCCACAGGGAACACAACCGCTCTACCTATCCCTCCTAAATAACGGAGAGGGTGTTTATGCTTACTACAACTTTAACAACTACTACTACCCTTGAGTGGTTGAGTGTAGCATAACAGGATGACTGGTTACACTCTGATAACTACCATTATTCCGAGTGGTTGAGTGGGTAGACCACTAAATGACTAACGACAAACTTAACCATAAGGAAGTCAACAACTGCTAGCATGCACAATGTAATATGGTGCATGGTACCAAGGTACATAACCTTAATCAGGTCAACATCAAGCAATCACTAAGTAACACATGTATCAAATCAGTATCATAATTAATAAACATGCACCAGTCTACTGGATAGGGTATAACTAATATCAACCACACCCTAGATAGGTCACATGATGATTCTAAAGTACTTGCGTATAAGTGGTACTCTCTAGATCAGAAAGTAAGAGTTGAGACTATATAACTGAAAACTTTGATTTTTACTCAAAGACCAAGCAAAGAAAAGTATCAAGTAGAAAAATAAACAAAACAAAGTTAAGGTAAATAAACCTACTTATATAACAAATAACCATGCATTTAAAGATAAACAGAACTAAAGAATCAAGCAATAAATACCTATCTTAATTGTAGAATGTATCCAAGTAAACCTCACATCCAGGAGCTCGTATCAAATCAAAGTCCTGAGTAATGGCTGATGGCAGCTTGGTCGGGTGGAGAAGGAAGGGTGTCGATCGTTCAAAGGAGGAGAGGTAGGCTTCGGCGACTTGCGATGAGGAGGAAAAGTGACTCGCTTGGAGAAATAGGGAGAAGAGGGAGAAGACTTGGTGTCGGTCGAGTGAGGAGGAGGAGAGGATTGCCAACTTGCTTGTGAGGAGAAGGTGGCATCGATTAGGGATTGTGATTGGCGTGCGAAGAGGAAGAGGGGGTGTCGACGTGAGGGAGATGAAGGTCCTCTTGATCCAGACATTTTATTTGTGGAATTCTGGTTTAGGTCATGTTCCAGGGTCTCGTTTGCAGTTTTTAGCTTCTACAGGAGTAATTAGGACCTTTACAAAGTTCTGATATTTATAATTGTAGTAGTTATAAACAGGCCAAATTCTCTTTCCTCTACTGCATTTGATCTTATCCATTTTAATTTGTGAGAACCGTCTCCTATTCCTACAAAGGGGGGGGGGGGGTTAAGGCATTATGTTTTATTTATCGATGATTTCACTCATTACTCTTGGATTTATCTTATGAAATACAGGTCTGATTATCTTACCATTTTTAATAACTTTAGAGCTCTTATGAAAACTCAACATTCTAGTGCTATAAAGTGCTTTCGTTGTGATCTGGAGGGTGAATACTCTTCACATGATATTTTATGTTTACTTGCTTGTGATGGTATTCATCAAACCTTGTGTACAAATATTCCTAAATAGAATGGTGTGACTGAATGGAAACATAGACATCTTGTTGAAATAGACCTTTATTTTAATTATCTATCAATGTTCCTAGTGTCTTTTGGGGGAAGCAATTCTTATAATTGCTCATGTCTCACACAATTCAAGCTTGTCTTCTTTTGAAAAATTATATGGTCATGCTCCTACCTATTCGTCTCTGTGTGTTTTTGGTTGTACTTGCTTTGTCCTTCGTCCACATGTCGAGCATAATAAATTAGCCCCTCGGTCTACTTTGTGTCTTTTTGGATTATGATATTGGTTAACAAGGATATCGTTACTTTGATCCCATTTGTCAAAAATTGTATGTCTCTCATTATGTTGTGTTTCTTGAGCATATTCCATTCTTTTCTATTATGGCTAGTTCATATAATATGACATAGTCAGATCTATTTTGCATTGATCCTTTCAATATCAACACTAAGGAAACTTCACCCACATCCCCTATTGGTAGCTCAACCGAATCTGATATTTTGATTCCTGAGACATCTGCTCCACGTGCTCCTCCTTCTGCCACTATCCAATTATCTCCTGAGATTACAGATGATCCTTCTCACTACTGTCGTTAGTTCACTCATGTTCGTAAGTCCACTAAACTACCAGATTTTGCTTACTCTTGTTATTCTTGTTCTTTTACTTATTTGTTACATTTGTTTATTGTCTTTCTGAGCCTATATCCTATAGAAAAGCTATTCATAACCCACTTTGGCATAATGCTGTGGATGAGGAACTAACTGAATTACATCAGACTCATACATGGGATTTGGTACCGTTTGTTAGGATTGATGGCACGACTTGAGGGGGGGGGGGTGAATAGCTTCTCACCCAATTTTTCGACTTCTTCCTACACGTGTTAGTTGCGCTAGCGAAAATGAAACCTAACAATAAAAATAATGCTAACACTTATCGTTTATGTGGTTCAGAGATTGCTTAATCCTACTCCACGACATGTCTTTGAGATAGAAGATTCCTCAATCCTTCAGTGGATTAGTCCCCGACAATCTCCAACTAAAGCTTTTTCCTATTGGATCGGGTTGGACCGGCTAAAGGGGGGTGAATAGATGGTAAAAAATTAAAATGGAAGGCACTCGAATTTAAAAAAAACTTGGTCGCAACTAAGAACGTTGTTTCCAAGGCAGTGGACGCTCAATAAAAATCTCCTTGTGGCGGAGAAGCCTTACAACAACAACACGCTAGACTTTTAGAGATTTTACAAGAATGAATTGAATTTATCTTTAAAGCTAAAACTCTAAGCCTATTTATAGTCTAAGAGAATAAATCTGAATTGATGATTTTTGATGAATTTTCTCTTGGCCGTTGATCCATGAATGTAATGTGGATGATTGATCTTAGATGGGATTAAACTACATCCATTGGATCTGATTAAAGGATAAGGTTATCCTTTAAGAGATAAAGTTTAATTAAAACTTTGTCTTCTACTCGCAGCAGCTCATTGACTTTTGGTTAAGCCACATTTACTTTTTAAAGAGAATAAGAAAATCACACAGTGCATGTTTATATTAGTACGTGCACAAAATATCTGATACTTGGCATTGTAGATAACATGGTACGTGATGTCGCATAAAAAATCATGTTATCAGGTTCCTTGCCGAAGTATAAGAAAGAGGCTCACAACCGAGATGAAGTTGGACCAACCATCAAAATGGTTGTAGTGTAATTAGGTGTGGTTTATCTTAACCATATAAGTACACTAGTGTACTTTGTGTACATTGAGTAGGACCAAAAGAGAGGTCATCCAATTTTTGTACTGACTTCGTAAATTGGATTGGACCTCAGATAATATTATGGAGTACAATCTCTTAATCCCGAAATAATGACGGGCGTATTTTATTAAGAGTAATGATTGGGAGAGTGAATGGGAGAGTGAATGACGTGTAGGTAATGTGTACATGTTCGATCGCCGATCGGACACCACCGATGACCTCTGATTGCCGTCCCGAATCAAACTATGTCCTAAGAAGATGGTGAACCCGGCAGGGTCGCCGGTAATTGAGATCTAGCCGGATTGACGGTGAATGCGACGAGATCATAATTGCGGCGATTCCCGATGAGTTCACCGATCTTTTTAGGACATAGTTTGATTCAGGACGGTGATCAGAGGCCGCCGGTGGTGTCCGATCGGCGATCGGACATGTATACAATAACTGCCACGTCATTTACTCTCCCATTCACTCTCCCTATCATTACTCTATTATTAATTATTATATCATTGATTTACGAATGGGCGAGATCTATTCCGTTAGATCGATAGGCCTGGTAAGTTGGGAGATAATATTAATAATATGATGTGATGTTGATTATTGACGGAATCCGTGTCTTGGTGAGTCGGGATGATGATGCCCCCTTGGTGAGCTCAAAAAGGTCGTCACGCCAAATCTTACAAGTGGACTATGGTCCGGCATGTCGAAAAGGTTGAGTGATACTAATTAAGGATCAAGAAGATAATTAATTTAATTATCAGTAAATTAAATTAATTATCGGGCATACGATATCTTAAACATGGGAAGATGGGCGACTCGTAATATGTGGAGCCCATATGAAAATATGGGGTTAGTGTGGAAGTACAATGGGATCCTGTAGTGGAATGAATCACCATTAGTGGATCGGGTTTGGATCCATTAGCGGGCCAAGAACCAACTCCTCCTCATGGTCCCTATCTTAGCCCTATAAATACCCCATAGGAGTCATGATACAAGATTGATCAATTAATCCACAATTAATTGGAAATTATCCCAATTAATTAAAACCCAAAACCCCCTCTCTCTCTCCTCTCTTCTCTCTTCTCTTCCACCTCCTCCCTAGGGTAAACCGGCGCAAAAGAAAGGAGGGATTTCTTCCCTCCTCTCTTCGGTTCTTCTCTCCCAGATCACTGCCAGTGACCAAGACCTATCGATGGAGCTCTCCTCTGCTGGTTTTGGTGAGCAGCGAAGGGGGAGGAGGCGGCGTTTGCCGACGCAAGGGAGGAAGCGACGCCGGTGGGTGGAGGTGAAGAAAACCCTTGGTTTTCTTCACTTACCTTCTTCTTCTCTTTCGGATCTTCTGCCGCAGAGATTCACTGGACAAGAAGAGCTCTGATCTCCTTTGTGGCTCGCGGAAGCAGGGGAGGAAGAGGGGAGTCGCCGACGAGAAGGACTTGCTCCCTTTTGGTGTTTGTCGCCGGTAAAGGGAGGGATTGATGGAGCTCTTCTTCCTTGTGAAGTTGCTGCCGCGAGACAGGAAGAAGAAGGGAGGTCAGCTTGGGCTGTGGTGAAGGTGAGGAGGTCACCTTCTCATCATCTTCTTCTTTGCTTGAAGGGACGCCGGCGAGACCAAACCCTAACCCTAGGGTTTGGGATTGGCGCAAAGAAAGGAAGAAGAAAGGGATTAATTGGCTCATCTTGGTGACTCCGCGACTTGGTATATCGTCGCCCACACGATGTCCAGGAGGGGAGGGTCATAAGGTAGAAGACTGCAAGGTAAATGGCGAGGTATAACTCTCCTGAGCTCCAGTTTTATTTTGCTACGTTTTATTTGTGCCATGATGCTTTGTTTCATCATTTCATGCATGTTAGTTAATTATTTTGATTCGTTATCATAGACAATAATTAATTAATTAGACCCCGAAGACAAACACAAAAATCGGAGATCCAAATCGTCTTTTTTTCCACGGTTAATTAATCCGGAAAGTTACAAAGCCTTAACTTCGGTTTTGGCTAAATTGTAACTTGGATTAATTATCATGACGACGAGTCGGTCGTTAGAGGGATGGGTCTCTATTCGGATTAAATTTTTAATCCGTAGCCATAGAGATGTCTCTCAGATACGACCCCGTGGTTGTCTTGGAAACCGCCAAGCCATACCCAATAATCACCATACACTCAAGCTGCACTACATGTCATCGTCTGGAGGAGGAGGTGGAGGAGGGGCCTAATACATCAGGATCCAACGCTGCATCATCTCGTACATGTCATCCTGTCTCTGCTGGAACCCCTGAAAAGACTGCGTGAGCCCACGAACCTCCTCCCTAACCTCATGAACCTCTGCCTTCAGTAGGGAGAACTGCTCCTGTGTAACCCCAGCAGCTGCAACAGGCGTAGCCTCCTCATCAGAACTGGAGGAATCAAGACGCTGTCTCCAGGCCATCACCCCCTATCGGCACTCAATCCCTGCCAAGGACAGCTGTCGTGATCCGATCTGGTCGTAGTCCTTGGATAGACGATGTACTTGACCTCTAGTAGTGCAAATACCTCTGAACTCAAAGAACTCGATCTAGACATGACAGAAGGGCATGTAGATCTTTGAATTGACACTATGCGAAAAATGGACAACAGATGCAAATATATGCAAGGTGATATCGATATCTAGCCTTCTCTCTAATGCGTACATCATTACCACGTGAGGCAGTCAAATCTTCGACCTTCCCTTGATAACAATAGGTAAAATGCAATTTAAGATAATTTTGTACAATACGTTGCTAATAGGAGTCATGCGCTTGGCTTATAAGATACGATCTAGAAGAGGGCGAGGATTATTATGGAAATAATAACAATGAACTTGATCAACAGTGACATTTGGCAAGGTCAAAGGCTCAACGACTTTAGGAATATGTAAAGGGATAATTGGAGGCCCTACACCCTAGAAATGACCCTAATACTGCAGGTGTAAAGGGGATGGTCACTCCTGCCACTATGGACTCATAAGTCCCATCATCGCGACTAATGCATGTAAGGTTGACATAGAACTCTTTACATAGGTCAATGTTAACATAGTGCTGACAATAGACCATCTGCTCTAAATCGAAATAGGTGATCATCTTAGCAATGGGGGGGGGGGTTTCTCTTGGAAATAGGACCGGTTAAGGTACCTACAATTCATTAATACAAAGTCGGTATTCGCAAATCTCCGTCGACATTCCTCGAAACGGAATCGAGGTGCCTCAAGATTTGTAGGATGCTATTAAGACAACCTATCACCCATTCTTCTCTTTTGAACAACTCTAAAATGCAATTTACCCATGCATGTATCAAAAATGACCCAAATGGAGATTAAAAACAAAGAAAACATGCAAAAGGAGAGAGTTAGATATAAATCATGAATGAATTGAGAAAAGTGAGGCAAACAACTTGTTACCTTTTCCCTACTCGTTGCATGGTGAAAAATGATCGTGATTGACTCATGGAAGATACCCTTCTAGCCCTAGACTTAGATCTGAGTTGGAGGAAGACTAGGAATGTGAATTTTGGTCCTTGGGAAAGCTTGGAACAGAAAGGGGAGGTCGAGGGAGATGAAAACTCGCAGGGGGGTGGCACTGAAACCCTAGGTTCGGCCACCCCCGCGCGGCCATTTCTTTTAAACAATTCGCAGATCAGTCGACTGATAAAACATACAGAAAGATCGGTCGACTGATGCCTTAGAAAGCCTAGTTTCTGAATTGAACTGGACTAGTCGACTGATTCTGAATCAGTCGACTGGTACCTTAATTCTAGTTTTTCTGTCCTAACTTCAGATACGTATAATTAATTCTACAAATCTCTAAAAAATCTGAAATTTTGTGGAGAGATTTGTAACACCTATGTCTACTTGGGAAAAATATGTTTACAAGTAAATCTATCATCAATCCCAAGATTGACATGAAATTCAAAACTATCTAATTTGTTCAATTCATCCTTGGCCTAAAGTCCTAGTTTTGATCTCTTCTTGATGTATCTTCTCATCCTCAACCCCAATGCACCCCTAGCATTGATTTATTTGGCATCTAGACATTGAAAATCAATTTCCAAGCAATATAATCTCATTTTCATCTTTTCATCCATAACACTCCCTTTTTATGTGTCAAACCCCTAGGATTAAAACTCACACTAGTCTTCCAAATCCTTTGGCACATTCCATAGTCCATCTAGTCCTCTTGGAGAAATCCTCCCGAGATCCATTGGCCATGGATCTCATTTTGACCTCTAGAGTTCTTCCTTGAGCTCTTCGCCTTAGTCACCTCCCTAGGTGACTCATCCACAATGGCAAGACCACACCGGTGTACCTCCGGTGCTTCTTAACCTACAACTCTAACCTTCTTGACTTTATATACCTTTTCCTTGACTAAATCCTTCTTCTTTCCTTTAAATGGCTTTTCCTTCCATTTTTGGTCTTCCCTTTGCTATAATCATATGACATCCTTGCATATGATTTTCCAATACCATTTGATCTCCTAGATTGATATCCTAGACCCAATATATCATTGTTAAGGCTTTGACCATCCGGCATAATACCTAACCCCTTGGATCCCATAATGAGTCTATCTAGGTTCTTTTCTAATTTATCAAGCTTTGCCTTTAAAGCTTGATTTTCCCTTTCTAGGTTCTTAACCTTAGCATCATCATGTCCATTTTGGACATTCCTAGATTTACCCATTTGTCTAGGCATGTGTTTCCCTTTCTAGGGTTAATGCCTTGGTCCTTAGGTCTAAAAATTCTAAATTGATCATGATATATGGATTCCTTAGAATTTTGGCACGCAAAGTAACTCTATTTTTATCATGATACTTAAAACCAAAATTACGCATAGGCAGACAATTTTCATTATTTCTAGCACACATAGAGAAATTTGAAACATTCTTAAAGTTAGGGATTACCTCCCTTACCCTTATAGCTCCCCCTTGATGTGACCTTCTTTTTGTTTCTTCCTTCTCCCATTTTCTCAAATGTTCCAATTTCTTGAGCTCTCCTTTTCATGGACATTTGGTGTGATAATGCCCTAGATCTCCACATACGAAGCATCTAATGTGCTTTTTCCCTACAACGCATATTAAATTTCAAAGGAATTGCCTTGGGTTTAGAGTTTACCTCCTTTTTACCAAATGGACACTTGTCCTTGTAGTGTCCCCTCTTATTGCATCCAAAGCAAATGATGTGGTCTTTGGTCCTTGCTTTGGTGAAGGTTGAGACTTCTTCTTGCTCCGGTATTGAAGAGGGTCTCTCCTCCCCCTTAATTATTGAAGTGAAGACCTCATCTTCTTCCCTTGATGAAGTGGATGATCTCTCACTTTCTTGTGTCACTTCACTTGATGATATGGATGAATTTTCACTTTCTTTTTTCTCTTCTTGGACCATTGAACTTATTTCCTTTGGCTCCTCCATTATTTGAGCTTGTGTCAGGTTTTCATGAAATACTCCCATCTTGTTCCATAACTCATGTGCATTTTTGTATTCACTTACACCACTCAATACATCATTAGGCAAAATATTAAGTAATATTCCAATTACCTTCTCATTGCCTTCGATTGTGCTTGTTGCTCCTTAGTCCAATATCTTGGTCGGAGCCTTTTCCCATGTTTATCTCTTAGAGTTTTGAACGTCTCTTCTAGTACCATCACGCAATCCCAATCCATGCCAAACCACGTCTTCGTCCGCATCCTCCAATAGTTGAAATCCTCGTAATCATAGGGAGGTGGAATGTTGATGTCATCACCCAACTTTTCTTCAATCGTCATCTCCTCTAGCTTTTTGTTTTCTCGGCGGTTAGTCCGTAGACGAGCGAACCTTCACTCTGATATCACTTGTTAGGATCTTACCATTTGCTAGAGGAGGGTGAATAGTACTTTTTCGAACTTGTCTTCCCACAATGGTTAGTGCGCAAGCGGTATAATAAAAACTAAAGCCTAACACACAAGAAAGACACACCTATTTACGTGGTTCGGAGATGAAACTCTTACTCCACGGTTGCCCATAAGGTGGACGATCCCGATCCTTCGGTGGATGATTCCCTGGAGCACCTCTGGCTAGCTCTTATCGCTCCTTGTGGGTGGAGAAACCTCGCCACAACCTTGGATAATCACTGAGCAATATGAGGTTACTAACAAGCTCTAACCAAGCAAGTTTCACCAAGAAGAAACAGCCCTAAACGAGCTCCCTTAAATAGAGCTCGAGGCTGATATGACCGTTACCAGTTGACTGGCCCACTCTGAATTCGAATATCATCGCCTGACCTTTCGAATTCTGACCACTACCAGTCGACTGATCCTGGATCAGTCGACTGGTCCATCCCTAAGTCTAGCGTTACCCTTCCCGAGTACATTTCTCTTCGCACTCGAACCCTCACGACTTAGTTCCTGAGTACAATTGCCTCAGTACTCGAACCCTCATGACCTGGTTGACTCTTCATCCGGCAGTCTCGATCTGTTGCCTTCACACCCTCTTCATCTTCGGCTTTCGTCCCTCAGATGCGCACACAAGCCCTCGGCTTGCCTCCATGCCATCCTTCGCGCATGCCTCGAAGTCCGCATCCCTCGGCTCATCGTTCCTACTCTAGCAGCCTCGATCTGTTGCCTTCAAGCCCTCTTCGACTTTGGCCCTCGTCCCTCAGATGCACACACAAGCCCTCGGCTTGCCTTCATGTCATCCTTCACGTACGCCTCGAAGTCCGCTTCCCTCGGCTCATCGTCCCTGCTTTGTTCATGGTCCCTCGGATGCGCACACAAGCTCACGGCTTGCCCTCCATGCTACCCTTCACCATACCTGAAGACATCCAACCAAGTCTATGTGTATCCTGCAAACCTGCACACTCACATACACATATTAGATCAACATGAAACCCTAACTTAATCATATTGACACACACATCAAAACCCATGATCCTCCCGATCATACTTGGGTCAATTGCCCCAACATTACCTGCACGATCCTTCTCATCCGCTACGTCTTACGCTCAACTTCCTCCGTACCTAAGCTCCTGCACACTTAGCAGAGGGATTAAACATACCATGACCTAACTTAAATCGGTTGATCACATCAAAACCAACCAAGGGTACTTACAATCTCTGCCTTTTTGAGGTGCATCAATCCGACTTAAGTTAGGGTAAACAATATAAAAAAAACATACATAATAATGTAAACAGTGTAAGATCAAAAAAACATAAATTTAGAGTAAATTAAAATTCTACCCCTTAACTTAACCTATTTCTCCCCCTTTGATCACATCAAAAAATGGGGAAATATAATTAGGGAAAAAGAAAATTTTTGAGTGCGATAACAAAATATTCTAAGTAAAAAAAAATCACGTTGTCGCCGATTCTTTAAATTTAAAAATGACATATTTTTGTAAAAAACAAAATCAACAACTGATGAGGAGATTCTAAAAAAATCGGATCTATTCAAAATATTTTTCGATCGAATTTTAAAAATTAAAAAAATTATATTTCAATAAACAATTTATAAAAAATCAAACATCTATAAAAAAATCTGAATATTTTTGTCAAAGTCGAAGATGAAGATATGAGTTTGAACAAAAATTTTGAGCTTTAAATTCGTTCATTAAGTCCTAAAATAAATGAAAACTAACAGATAAGAGTTTTAGAAGAAAAATTCTAAAAATGCTTGGAAAAGTTCGAAAAAATTATAATAAGTTCTTTCCGCTATATCTAAATTATAAAAAATTGGATCTATGAAAATAAAATTTTTTTTTATCTATTTTTAAAATTTTAATTTCAAATTTTGAGTCAAAAATCATAAAACAAAAAAAATATTTGAAAATTTTTGAAAAATTCCTAGTTGATGGACAACATAATTGTGCATAAAAAGACATAATTTTTGTAAAAATAATTTATCAATTTAATACAAATTTAGAAATGCAAAATTAATTTCATAAATCTCCAAAGAATCTGAAATTTCGTGGAGAGATTTGTGGAGCCTATGTCTACTTGGGAAAAATATTGTTCGGAACAAATCTATTACCAATCCCACGATTGTCACGAAATTCAAAATTACCTAAATGACTCAATTCATCCTTGGCCTAAAGTTCTAGTTTTGACCTCTCCTTGATGTATCTTCCCATACTTAACCCCAATACATTCCCAACATTGATTTATATGGCATCTGCATATTAAGAATCAATTTTCACACAATATGATTCTATTTTCATTTTTTCCTCCACAAATCTCCTTTTAATGTGCCAATTCCCTAGGATTCAAACTCACACTGGCCTTCCAACCTCTTTGGCACATTTCATAGTCCATCTAATCCCCTAGGAGAAATCCTCCTGAGATCCATTGACCATGGATTCCATTTTGACTTCTAGAGCTCTCCCTTGGGCTCTCCTTAGTCACCTCCCTAGGTGACTCATTGATAATGGCAAGACCACACCGGTGTACCTCCGGTGCTTCTTGACCTACCACTCTTATTCTCTTAACCTTGTAGACATTTTCCTTAGTTGAGTTCTTCTTCTCCCCTTTAAATGACTTTTCCTTGCCATTTTTGGTCTTTCCTTTGCTATAGTCATATGACACCTTCCCATATGATTTTTCACTAGCTTTTGACCTAATATGTCTACATCCTAGACCCGGTCTACTATTGTCTTGATTTTGACTTCTTGACTTCATGCCTAAACCCTTAGATTCACTAGTGAGCCTTGTTGAGGCAATCAACCCAAGGATGATCGGGAAGATCATGGTTTTGATGTGTGTGTGCCAATATGAATAAGGTTAGAGTGTTGTGTTGTATTTGATATGTGTGATTGAGTTTGCAGGACTTGGAGAATCACACATGGAGAACATATCCGAGGGACGAGAGCCGAGGGAGGAGGGCTCCAAGGGCAAGCCGGGATGTGGACTTCAAGGGTACACGTGAAGGGTGGCATAGAGGCAAGCCAAGGGAAGGCTTGTGTACGCATCCGAGGGACGATAGCCGGAGGAAGAAGACTTCAAGGGGCAACCCAAGAGAGTATACCTGAAGGCACACGTGAAGGAGAGTGTTCGGAGTAAGTGTGAGTGCTTGTAGAAGTTAGGCAGTCGACTGGCCAGAGGGCAGTCGACTGCCAAAACTCACAGAAGGTTTTCAGCCTTCAAGCAGTTGACTGCCCCAGTCTACTGGTGACCTCCAAAAACTAGCCATTGGTTGGCATTTAAAGCTAGGTCAGTCGACTGCCCCAGGGGTAGTCGACTGGTGCGGGGCTGGACAGCTTGCGAAGTTATCCTGTTATCTTATTTAAAGGGGACTTTTTGGCACGAGGACGGTATGATTTTTTACTGTAAGAAAGTGCTGCTCGTGCCAATACTCCTCAGATCTTCCTCTCGCTTTTCATCGCATCTTGTAAAGAGGAAGAAGACGTCTTTGTAAAGGTTTCTCCACTTTGAAGGAGGGTTTCATAGTGGAGAGTGTGCAACCGCGTGGATCCTTGGATTAGTCACCTTTTGGGGTGGATACCAAGTAAAATCTCCTTGTTAGCGTTGAATTTGTTATTGCTTATCATTTTTGTTTATATTACGCTAATAATCTTATAGAGAAAACTTCAAAAAAGTGCTATTCACCCCCCTTTAGCAACGCATTCGATTTAACAATTGGTATCAGAGACGGTTTGCTTCGGGAAAATTCACCGTCGACCAGAGTACAATGAAATGACATTTCAAGAGGGATATAGCACCGCAAGGCCTCCTTTCTTCGACGGAAATGACTTCGCCTACTGGAAAGGTAGAATGCAATATTACTTAATGAATGACATTGAGAATTGAATAAGTGTTGTAGATGGATTCGATGCACCCGTCGACGAAAGAGGAGAGCCACTACCAATGAGAACTTGGCCGAAGGAAGTCATGAAGAAGGCGCAAGCCAACGCAAAGGCTACCACCACGCTTCAATGCGGACTTTTAAAGGAACAACTCAACAAGGTGGGGCCTTTCAAGAGCGCCAAGGAATTATGGGAGAAACTCGTCGAACTCAATGAAGGATCCAACGAGTTAAGAAGGGCAAAGAAGGATCTACTAGTTGCCCAACTACAATCACTCTCCATAAAAAACAACGAGACGGTTAGCCAATTACATGGAAGAGTAAAGGAGATCATCAACGAATTACATGTAATTGGTGAGAAAGTGGAAAACCGAGATCTCGTGAGGTATGTCCTACAATCCTTCCCAAGAACTACATTGTGGCATCAATAGTTGATGCCTACAAAGTGTCAAGGGATCTTTCAATGGTAAAGTTAGACGATTTGTTTTGTGAATTTGAATTACATGAGCAAGCTAACCTCTCTTCTAAAGAAAAAGGTGTAGCATTTGTTGTAGAGAAGGAAAGGAAAAAGAAGAAGGAGAAGAAGAATGTCGTATATTCATCATCATCCGACTCGGAGGAGTCAAGCACTTCTATGGATAGCGACCAAGAAGCATTCATGGTAAGGAAAATGCGTAGAGCGTTTAAAAGTTTTTCTAACAAGTCTTATGCTAGGAAAGGTTCAAAGAGTGAGAGCAAAGGGAAGGAGATAATTTGCTACAACTGTCACCAAGAGGGACACATGAAGAATGAGTGTCCCCAACTAAAAAGAAGAGAAGAAAAGAAGGAGGAAAAGAAGGAGTGACAAGAAGAGGTCAAAAGGAAAAGAGAAGAGTGCCACCAACCTCAAGGATACTTGGGATGATCCATTATCCTGGGAGGAGGAAGAGGAGCATGTGCCCCACTTTGCACTTATGGGAGTGGACCATTTGGAGTCATCCGATGATGAGCGAAGCTCAAGTAGCGAAGATGAAAGTGGCTCCTCATCATCATCATCTGAATCCGAGGCTTCGGTAAGTGAGGTATATAGTCTACCCTCCTCTACTCTTAACAAGATTATTTCTAGTACAAATATGGATTTGGCTAAAGCTAGAAGAAAAATTAAGGACTTAAAGGATGAAGTTGCCATGCTTAAAGTAGAATCTACAAAACTTAAGGAAGATTTGCATGCTTTTTCTACCATGTCACATGATACATGTCTTGAAAAAGAAAATAGGGAACTAAGGGAAAAGGTAGAAGACCTCACCAAGGCACTTAGAAAATTTTAAGTGGGCTCTAGCAACCTTGACATGATAATAAATAGTCAAAGAGCCGTTTACAACAAGGCCGGGTTAGGTTATAGGCCAAAGACCAAGGAAGTTGCCTTTATTTCACTTATGGGTAGAAATGGGGCCTCTAGGAGACTAAGTGTTAAGGGACATACAAAGAAGGCTTGGGTACTGATAAGTACCATTTTATTGATTATTTGAGTTGCTAAAATCCAAGTTTGACCTATGTTTTTATTGCATAATTGTGAAATTGCCCTAGGTTTTAGAACTTACTCTTATTTTGGACTTAATTGCAAATTTACACATATTTGGATTATTTGCCACTAAATTTTTGATCTATTTTGTAGGCATGAAAGGTTCATGGACCTAGGGCATATTGGGTCAAACTTGAGTCGGAAGTGACCCGGATCGAGTTATCAAGCTTAGGATTAATCTGGGCCGTCCGATTCAAGAGCGGCTAGATCTGAGCCATCTGGGACCATCTGAAGCCATCCAAGCTAGGGTTAGGACTGATCAAGCACTCTGATCAAGATCTGAAGGTTTCATCCCAATCAGAGCTCATTCGACCGTTGGATCAAGCTCAGAGGGTTCTAGATCGTCCGTTCAAAGATTAGATTGATCTGGACCATCCGTTGCACATTTGGAGGATTCGAGCTACCACGATGCAGATCCTGAACTTTGATCAACATCATCAAAATTTGGGCCAGATCGGATGAAGATCAGCCGTTGGATTTCCTCAATTCAATCTGAGCCGTCCAATGTTAATTACTTAAGGAAAATTCTGCGCAGCTCTTCCCTTGTCGCGTCTTCGCCGCAAGCAGTAGTTCTTCGTTTTCTTCGCATTTCCTTCAGAGTTTCTCTTCAATCCGTTGGCGCGACCCCTCAATTTCTCCTTTAGATCATGTGCTAGGTCAGTGGGAAAGCTTCTCGGTGAAATTCCAGCCTCAATTTGCCCAAGAAACAGGGCTGTTGAGAGGTTTCCGCAGCTCTGCCATTTGCTGCATTTGGATCGGTTGTGCTCTATTTCCATCCATCCGAACTTCTGGAGGGGTTCCCTAGATTGCTTGGATCATCCCCAACTCATCATCAATCGCGGACACAGCTGAATTGAAGGATACCGAATGGGAATTTCAGATTTGAGCAAGCTGAGCTGGATTTGAATCGCAAGGGCTGTTTTCCATCGATTTGCTGAGCTTACGGGTTCGAGGCTCACCCTTGCGTGACGAACAAGGAGTACTTGAGCTAGGGAGTGATTGAGGATTAGTTTTCTCTATGTTTTTCAGCTCTTAGCTATAATTTCGATTTCTGAAATCTGTTTCATGTCTGCACTTGTATCAGCTATTTTAAGTTCATTTTCTGAATTGCTCTATAGTTAGTAGCCTTTCAATTCTGTTTTAGTATCAGATAGGAGCTTGTTATTGAGCTATTAGATTTAATTTCAGTTTGTTTCATATCTTTTTGCTTGTGTGCCGTTTTGTTTAGCTTGCGTATCAAGTTAGGATCTGCACTTTTCAGTTTGGTGTTTCTGAATTTGAGTCAAGTTACATTAGTTCTTCTTAATCTTTTCCAACCCCTAATTTTGCGCATTCATTTTCAGTTGTTTAGTTTACCTTGCGTTTGATTCGAAGTTTCATTTCTGCAACCATCACTTTTGTATTTCTGAACTCCATTTCTGCATTTAGCTTCCAATTGTGCCATCCAGATTTAATTTCTGCAATCCCCAGCTTCTTATTTCTGAAATTTTGTCAAGTGAGCTTAGTTCTCACTTCTAAACTCACGTGCAGTTGGTTTAATTCCATAGCAATAGATATCAGAGTCTGAATTTGGTTTCCAACTTATGTATCGGCCCTTCCCTGCGCGTCAGACTCCATTTCTGCACATGTCCAGTTTATTTCTGCAATTAGGAGTTGATAAGCTTTTGAATTATGTGCTAATGAATATTAGTTCTTCGAAATCATTTCATGAAACGTTTCATGTGGCGCCTTTGAATCTGAGTTTGATCAAATTGTTTCTGAGTTTGCTCTGTTGCTGAATTCTGCACCCTTGTTCTGCATTTCGGTTTTGATTTTTGCTTCAAGTTGTGTCTGATTTGCATCTGAATTTGGATGCTAAATTTCTTCCTTCAACTCTTGCAAACTTATTCACTAATAGCCTTGCTTTCTAAGCTTAATGGACCAGCTACAATTCTGAATTCTCAGTTTGCAGTGTCTGCAATTGGTCTCAATTCATGAAGCAGTTTTTGATTAATTCCCTTTTGTGTGTGCCAAGTTGCTGAATGCTGACTTCCATTGCTGCACTTGAATGCAGCTTTAAATCCTTGTTGACTTCCAATGAATTTGTGACCTACAATCCTGATTTTTATTCTGCATATCATATTCACTTAAATTCTGCAAGTTTGTGCCAAGTAAAAACTTGTTTCGGATTAGTGATTAGCTTGAGTGGCATTTGGTTGGGTTGAGTCCCAATTTAGCTGAAGTTAAACCCACTTGTCAGATTGAATTGTGCTCAGAATGAATTGGTTTTACAACTCATTTGTTTCTGAAATTTTCATCTTTATTTCGGTAAACCAGCTTGGATTTCTTCACTTGGGTATCAAGTGAAGCTTCGGCACCACTTTTGTGTTAATTGTTCAATGATTGCTTGTCATTTGGGTTGATTGAGTGGAAATTCCTGAAGCTAATATTTGCATCAGTATCAATCAGAATTGATAGATTTAATATCAGATTTGTTTTCTAAATTCAGCTAAGTTGCATTTAAGCTTCCATTTGCTTGAGTTCATTGGTTAAATTACTTGGGTTATGTTTCATGGTTAAGTTTCCTTCTTTGCATTGTGTTTTCAATTCCGAATTGCAACCCAAAACCCAAATATTTATTTGAAACCCAAAAACATCAACGACATATAAATTCAAGCATCGAATCAAACAACCTCAACTAGTCCTTAGGAAAAATACGACCTGTGGCCCCTTTACTACGCTTTTAATTTTTGATTGCAAAAAGGGTTTCCAGCATTTTATTATAAATATCTAAATTTGAGACCCACATTCGTGACAGTCTATTTTGGGTCCGTCAAATTTTTGGCGCCGTTGCTGGGGTAGCAACTAGTTGATTTGTTTGATTTTTGCTTGTGTGCTTTTGGGCATATCATTTGATTCTATTTTCTTTTGCTTTATCTTTTGTATACAGTTGCTGTCATTTTTCTTGTTTTTTGTGTGGCAGGGCTGCAGGTTCAAAATGTTCTGATCTAATTACCAGCAGCCGTGTCCACAATTTCAGCAGAACCAACCTTTCAATCAGCAACCAAATCAATTTTTTCAGCCACAATGTCAACAATTTCAGCAAGATTTTCAGCCAAGTCAGAATTTTCAGATTGAGCAACCACAATTCCAGAATTCTCAGCCCCAATTTCAGCAACTACAACAATTCCAGCAACCACCACAGCAATTTCAACCGCAATTCCAATAATTTCAGCATCTTAACCAGAATTTCCAACAGCCTTTTGCATGTTTTCAGCAGGGAAATAATCAATTTCAACCTCAGATCCAGCCATATCAACAAGGGCAGCAAGGTTGTCAATCGTTTCAAACACTTCCACCTCAAAACCAACCATTTTTCCAGCCCTCACAGCCCATTAATCAGAATTTCCAGCAACAAAACCAGAATTTCCAGCCCACGCAATTTCCGTTTTCACCACCACAATTTCAACCTCAAATCCAAGATTTCCAGGGCTACAATTCTCAGCAATTTCCACCATCATTCCAGCCAAATTTTCAGCAGTTTAATCAGCCTATGCAACCATTTGATCAGCCCCCACAGTCTTCATTTCAGAATACACAGCCTACTCTTGGTCTTCAGCAGCCTTATGTTACATTTCAAGACCAACAGGAGTTTCACACTAATCAAGGAGGCTTTGAGAATCCTGATTGGAGTGAGGAACAACAACAAAGGATGATAGAGATGTTGCAACAAATTCTACAACAACAGAAAAGTTTTCAAGAACAACAACAGCAAAATTTTCAACAACAACAACAACAACAACAGCAAATTTTTCAACTTCAACAACAACGCCTTGCAAAATTGGTTGATCAATGGAATCAGATAAAAGCCCAAAGATCAGGACAATCAGATGAATCTACAGGTGTAGGGGATTGCACAGAGCCCCAGGAACTACCTACATTGATTGATACATCAGAAAATTCAGAGGATAGGATTGAGAGTGTAGGGGATTGCACTGAGCCCCAAGAATCACTCATTCCTACTGGTTTAGAGGCATTGGAGGGGATTGATAGTAGAGCTTGTGATAGTTTTGAAGTCAATTCTGAAACTTTACAGGATCATTCTATACTTTTATTTTGTGATGATATAGTTGTTGATGATCCTAAATTTTCTAATTTGGTTGTTGCAGGTATGGTTGAGGAAACATGCATGGGAGATGATTCCATAGGTGTAGGGGATTGCACTAAGCCCCAGGGACCACCACAATTTATTGGTACATTAGAAGATTCAGAGGATGAACCAGAAAGTGTAGGGACTTGCATGGTGGAAGCAAGAAGCCAAGGATCACCTGCTTTAGTTGAGTGTCCACCAGAACCTGAACCTGAAGTGGAGCAATTACTTGACCAGGAGGAGAACACGGATACATCTACTTCTGTAGAACCTCCAGGTATTTTTCAGCACGATTAGGTAAATACTCCTCCTAATTTTTCTGAAAATTACATAGAGGTACCTCAAACTGATTTTATTGTTTGTGATATACTTAGGGATGCATCTCTTGTAGAATTTGATTTTGAAAAATCCCTAGAGGTACCTAGTGTTGAATTTGCTAAATTTGAAGCATGTGGTGATACATATCATGAAAATGCTGAGTGTGAAAAATTTTTAGAAGTGCCTAGACTTGATGTTGATTATTGTGATGAGTCTCTTGATATATCCTTAGTAGAAAATAATTGTGAAAAATTCATTGAGGCACCTAGAATTGATTTTATTGGCTGTGATACATTGCTTGATACATCTATGATAAAAATAATTGTGATATTTCTATTGAAGTGCCAAAAATTGATTTCATTATTTGTGATGAATTTGTGGATGCAAATTTTGTAGAAAATAATTGTGAAAAATTTATTGAGGCACCAAGAATTGATATAATTGGACATGATGCAGTTTTGGATACATTTCATGCAGAGACTGAATTTATATCATTTCTTTCTGACCCTGAACGCTTGAGAGAGGTATTACATTGTTTTGCAGGGTCTAGAAGACTTCAGGAGTGGGTACTCCATCTGAATAGACTTCAACCTCCTGGAAGGACTTCTAAAAGGCATCAAGAAGGAGGAGTTGATTGTACTTTAATTCGAAGCACTCCACCTCTTACATGGGTCTTATACCTGAATCGCCTGCGGCCACCGGAGCAAATTTTTGTAAAGTTCAAGTGTGGGGGAGTCTGAATTCTCTCAGACACCCAGACTCCTCTACTACCACGATGGAGGCTATTTCTTGACAGACTCCGACCGCCAGAGATAAAGGGAGTTTGATCTTTGTTGCCTTTTCCTTTATTGCATGTTTTCACTTTTAAAATGAGTTCTTGCTAATAAATATGTGAGTAGAGTAACATGAATAAAAGTCATTGTAAATACCATGTCTTTTCTTTTAGCACTTTTTCTTGCATGACTAGGAATAAATGTATCCCCTTAGGTTATCTCCATAGCATTTTAGAGTCTTTTAAAAATAAATTAAATTTGGCTGTTAAAACTTAGGGTTTGAATTCATGGATGAAATCTTGGACGCTTGAGTACTACTTTGCTTAAATTCTTAATTGAGGATTTGAGATGAATTCTTTTTGCCTAGTGAGAATTAGCCTTATATTTGTGATACATACATGTGATTATACTCTAGAACTTGCTTAGGTTCTTTCAAAACCATAATTCAATGATTGGATCACATTTATAGAAGCTAATAATTTTGTTTACCCTTCTATGTCAATTCTTGGCACTAATCATGTCTATTCTATTTGTCTTTCCTTATTCCTACTCTTAACCCCATTTTTCTATGGATTTGTTTGCTTGGGATGTTTCTTAATGCTATTTTGCCTGAGAAAGACAAAGATTTAAGTGTGGGGGAGTGATTAGTGTTTTGGAAAAGTTTGGTATCAAGGAGGCATTTCAAGAAAAATTTTTCTTTGAAATTACATGTGCCAAAGATGAGTTTGAGTGAGTTTGGTGCCAAAAATGAGTAAGAGAGATGGAAGCAATTGGAGATCGAGCTTCCTTATCATATTTTGAAGATTTAAGTGGCAAGAAACGGAAAAATCTGTGTCATTTCAAAGGAAGAAAAAGTTTGTGCCAAAGTGGAAAGAAGTGGCAAGTTGAGTATCAAGAGATGGAATCCAAAAGCAAAAGAATTCAAAGAGGAACAAATTCATTCAATAGCACTAGTTTGCAATGGAGGTCTCCTGCCACTTATCGAATGTAAAAAGAGAAGGGAAACAAAAGAAAAAGAAGCTGAGCAGAAGTGGAACAAAAGCTGAAAACAAAGAAAAATTCTGCGCCAAGAAGGAAAGAAAGAAAAAAAAAAATTGGAGCATGTTTTGGCCACTTTGCTTTATCTGAATTGAATGCTAGAAATTAGTGTAGAATCTCTGCAATCGAGCTTAAGAAGAGAAAAATCAGTGGGAAGCTAAACTTGCAAAATGACTTTTAATTGGATTAAACTCTTGGGGAGCAGATTTCTAAAAATCTATGCATTGCTGAGGCTGGAATCAAATTTACTGATCTGATCTGGAATAGAATGGAATGGATTTGCAGCAGAGACAATCTGAATTTGCGGCCGAAACAATGAATTGCAGCAGAAAACAAGCTGAAGATAATCTGAATTGAAGGCTGAGAAGTTGAATGGAGGCTGAATTGAAGCTGATTGAAGCAGGGAAATGCAAGAAAATCTGCAGTTCGAAATCTAAATGGCATTGCAAGGAATGCTGACAAGGATTCAGAACAACCACTCGACAACATCAAAAATTCTGAAGAGCAGCAAGGTGAGAATGCAAGCTGAAAATGCAGCTAGGAAAGAAAAAAAAATCAGTAAATGCTAGAGAGGAAGTTTGTGCCAACTCGAAACCGAAATTGAGTTTTTGAGGCTATGAATCACGGCAGTAGGTATAGGAATGTAGCAACAAGTGTGGAGTGCATCCCAACTGATCAGAACAAGATTGAATTTCAGATCAAGGCAGAGAAACAAAAGAAAAAAAACAGTGTGAAAGGAAAAAAAACATCAGTGAAGGGGGCTGAAATTTGATTTGCCACTCAGCCATTTTCAAGTGGAACAATTCAATTCAGCTAACTGATGTTAATTGTTACAGAAATCAGATGATTCTGCCGTGGAGCTGAGATAAAGAAAAAAAAAGAGAAGAAGAAAAAGGATAGAAGAGTGCCAACTTGTAAAGGGTTTTGTATCAAAATGAGTTGCAAGAGTAGTTTAGTGAGGGTTGTAAGTGGAGCATCTATGTCACTTGATGTTTAAAGTTCTCTGATGCAAATCTGATCTGAAGTGCTCCATTAGAAGAATTCAGAGTAGAAAAAAAAAGAGAAGAAAAAAACAGTTTGAAAAAAAAAGAGAAGAATGGAGAAACAAAGGTGGCACACAATTGGAGTTTTGGCATTGAAAATTTTCTTATCCGAGTCCAAGCTTTATTCCATTTCATTTCTGACTTTACAAGAAAGAAAGAAAGAAGAAAAAGAAGAATGTGAAAAGTGAAGCAAGCAAAGTTGGCACACAAGAGCAAACTTGGCACATTGAGATCAAATGGAGTTTTCTTCACCCAAATGAAAAGCATGATCCAAATTTGATTTCACCACATTTTGCATATCACTAGAGGACTGTCAAGAGGGCAGAGTTCATTGGAAACATCCTCGAGCACTCAAGTCTTCCACTTTGTCAATTTTTCCATTTTCTTGGCTTTTACTCCATTTCTTACCATTTTTCATGTTTTCACTCGTTTTTGTAGATGTTGATCCTAATCATGAATAATGGTAGAGAGTAGACAATAAGCAAGCCTATGGTAGTGCAAGAAGCATGTGTGTATGAGTGAGCTCCACTTCCATCATCTACTTAGAACTTAAGAAGAGAGCCACCAAAATTTCCTTGAAAGGCTAGTGAGTTAAATTCATCTCAATGACTCATGAAGGATGAAAAGGCTAAGTTGTTGATTTAAGGACAAGATACTAATCCATAGAGCTTAGATTTTTGAGAATTGACAACCTTAGGTAATTTCTTTTCATTTGCTTCTAATTATGCTTAAGAAAGCTTAAGGGATACATACTTAATAGTTTCGCGAGACGCTCAAGCTCAAGTGTGGGGGAGTTGATAAGTACCATTTTATTGATTATCTGAGTTGCTAAAATTCATGTTTGACCTATGTTTTTATTGCTTAATTGTGAAATTGCCCTAGGTTTTAGAACTTACTCTTATTTTGGGCTTAATTACAAATTTACACATATTTGGATTATTTAGCCACTAAATTTTTGATCTATTTTGTAGGCATGAGAGGTTCATGGACCTAGGGCATATTGGGTCAAACTTGAGTCGGAAGTGACCCAGATCGAGTTATCAAGCTTAGGATTAATCTAGGCCGTCCGATTCAAGAGAGGCTAGATCTGAGCCATCTGGGACCATCTGAAGTCATCCAAGCTAGGGTTAGGGCTGATCAAGCACTCTAATCAAGATCTGAAGGTTTCATCCCAATCAGAGCTCATTCGACCGTTGGATCAAGCTCAGAGGGTTCTAGATCGTCCATTCAAAGATTAGGTTGATCTAGACCATCCGTTGCACATCTGGAGGATCCGAGCTACCATGAGGCAGATCCTGACCTTTGATCAACATCATCAAAATTTGGGCCAGATCGGATGAAGATCAGCAGTTGGATTTCCTCAATTCAATCTGAGCCGTCCAATGTTAATTACTTAAGGAAAATTCTGCGCAGCTCTTCCCTTGTCGCGTCTTCGCCGCAAGCAGTAGTTCTTCGTTTTCTTCACATTTCCTTCAGAGTTTTTCTTCAATCCGTTGGCGCGACCCCTCAATTTCTCCTTTAGATCATGTGCTAGGTCAATGGGAAAGCTTCTCGGTGAAATTTCAGCCTCAATTTGCCCAAGAAATAGGGCTGTTGAGAGGTTTCCGCAGCTCTGCCATTTGCTGCCTTTGGATCGGTTGTGCTCCATTTCCATCCATCCGAGCTTCTGGAGGGGTTCCCTAGATTGCTTGGATCATCCCCAACTCATCATCAATCGCGGACACAGCTGAATTGAAGGATACCGAATGGGAATTTCAGATTTGAGCAAGCTGAGCTGGATTTGAATCGCAAGGGCTGTTTTCCATCGATTTGCTG
Source organism: Boesenbergia rotunda (assembly GCA_024364735.1). NCBI lineage: Eukaryota > Viridiplantae > Streptophyta > Magnoliopsida > Zingiberales > Zingiberaceae > Boesenbergia > Boesenbergia rotunda. The sequence continues at coordinate 70,525 of JAGFNQ010003484.1, forward strand.
AGCTTACGGGTTCGAGGCTCACCCTTGCGTGACGAACAAGGAGTACTTGAGCTAGGGAGTGATTGAGGATTAGTTTTCTCTATGTTTTTCAGCTCTTAGCTATAATTTCGATTTCTGAAATCTGTTTCATGTCTGCACTTGTATCAGCTGTTTTAAGTTCGTTTTCTGAATTGCTCTATAGTTAGTAGCCTTTCAATTCTGTTTTAGTATCAGACAGGAGCTTGTTATTGAACTATTAGATTTAATTTCTGTTTGTTTCATATCTTTTTGCTTGTGTGCCGTTTTGTTTAGCTTGCATATCAAGTTAGGATCTGCACTTTTCAGTTTGGTGTTTCTGAATTTGAGTCAAGTTACATTAGTTCTTCTTAATCTTTTCCAACCCCTGGTTTTGCGCATTCGTTTTCAGTTGTTTAGTTTACCTTGCGTTTGATTCGAAGTTTCATTTCTGCAACCATCACTTTTGTATTTCTGAACTCCATTTTTGCATTTAGCTTCCAATTGTGACATCCAGATTTAATTTCTGCACTCCCCAGCTTCTTATTTTTGAAATTTTGTCAAGTGAGCTTAGTTCTCACTTCTGAACTCACGTGCAGTTGGTTTAATTCCATAGCAATAGATATCAGAGTCTGAATTTGGTTTCCAACTTATGTATCGGCCCTTCCCTGCGTGTCAGACTCCATTTCTGCACATGTCCAGTTTATTTCTGCAATTAGGAGTTGATAAGCTTTTGAATTATGTGCTAATGAATATTAGTTCTTCGAAATCATTTCATGAAACGTTTCATGTGGCGCCTTTGAATCTGAGTTTGATCAAATTGTTTCTGAGTTTGCTCTGTTGCGGAATTCTGCACCCTTGTTCTGCATTTCAGTTTTAATTTTTTGCTTCAAGTTGTGTCTAATTTGGATCTGAATTTGGATGCTAAATTTCTTCCTTCAACTCTTGCAAACTTATTCACTAATAGCCTTGCTTTCTAAGCTTAATGGACCAGCTACAATTCTGAATTCTCAGTTTGCAGTGTCTGCAATTGGTCTCAATTCATGAAGCAGTTTTTGATTAATTCCCTTTTGTGTGTGCCAAGTTGCTGAATGCTAACTTCCATTGCTGCACTTGAATGCAGCTTTAAATCCTTGTTGACTTCCAATGAATTTGTGACCTGCAATCCTGATTTTTATTTTGCATATCATGTTCACTTAAATTCTGCAAGTTTGTGCCAAGTAAAAACTTGTTTCGGATTAGTGATTAGCTTGAGTGGCATTTGGTTGGGTTGAGTCCCAATTTAGCTGAAGTTAAACCCACTTGTCAGATTGAATTGTGCTCAGAATGAATTGGTTTTACAACTCATTTGTTTCTGAAATTTTCATCTTTATTTCGGTAAACCAGCTTGGATTTCTTCACTTGGGTATCAAGTGAAGCTTCGGCACCACTTTTGTATTAATTGTTCATCGATTGCTTGTCATTTGGGTTGATTGAGTGGAAATTCCTGAAGCTAATATTTGCATCAGTATCAATCAGAATTGATAGATTTAATATCATATTTGTTTTCTAAATTTAGCTAAGTTGCATTTATGCTTCCATTTGCTTGAGTTCATTGGTTAAATTACTTGGGTTATGTTTCATGGTTAAGTTTCCTTCTTTGCATTGTGTTTTCAATTCCGAATTGCAACCCAAAACCCAAATATTTATTTGAAACCCAAAAGCATCAACGGCATATAAATTCAAGCATCGAATCAAACAACCTCAACTAGTCCCTAGGAAAAATACGACCTGTGGCCCCTTTACTACGCTTTTAATTTTTGATTGCAAAAAGGGTTTCCAGCATTTTATTATAAATATCTAAATTTGAGACCCACATTTGTGACAGTCTATTTTGGGTCCGTCAAATTTTTGCCAAAGAAGATTTTAAATGATGCTTGTGGAACTAAAATTTGGGTACCAAAAGATTGTATTTTCCATGTTGTATAGGTAAAAGTCAAGGATGCCTCAAACATGTGAATAGTAGATAGTGGGTGCTCAAGATATATGACTGGAGATGTGAGCAAGTTCATCACTATTAACTACCTAAGAGAAGGGACAGTTTTCTTTGGAAATAGTGGGAAACCCAAAATAATTGGTAGGGATATTATTGAGGTATCTCCTACAATCTCTATCCATAAAGTTCTTTTGATTAAAGATATGAAATTTAATCTACTTAGTGTAAGCCAACTGTGTGATGCAGGCTATAGGGTTGAATTTCATTCTAGAAAATGTCTAATTAAACAAAATGGGTCCGAAAATGTCATGCTAGAAGGGTATAGAGAGGCTAATCTTTACTATCTTGATCTTGCTTATGCTTTTAACAATTTGCCTAAGTGTCTCATGTCTAAAGAAGAAGAAGGATGGTTGTGACACCGAAGACTTGGGCACATCAACATGAGGAGCATTGCAAGAGTGGCAAAGGAGGAGTTGGTGAAGGGGCTTCCTATGATCAAGTATGAGAAGACCAAGATGTGTGATACATGCCAAGAGGGTAAGCAATCAAAATCATCACACAAAGGTAAAATTTTAACTAGCACTACTTTGCCTCTAGAGCTATTACATATTGATCTCTTCGATTGCCATAGTACTCCCTCACTAGTAGGGAGTAAATATTGTTTAGTTATTGTAGACGATTTTTCTAGATTTACTTGGGTGTTCTTTATGAAACATAAGGATGATACCTTAGAGATCTTTATAGGCTTTAGTAAGAGGGTTGAATATGAGAAACATCTCAAAATCAACCGCATTAGGAGTGACCATGGTGGGGAGTTCCAAAACTCAAACTTCTCACAATTTTGTGTAGAAAATGGGTATAAGCATGAATTTTCATGCCCAAGGACTCCTCAACAAAATAGTGTAGTAGAAAGGAGAAATAGGGCACTACAAGAAGCCTCTAGGACTATGCTTAATGCATATTCTCTTCCTAGTTATTTTTGGGCCGAAGCGGTAAATACCACTTGTTACATTTAAAATCGGGTTTTAGTACATAGGTTCTTAGGTAAAACCCCATTTGAGTTGTGGAATGGGAGAATTTCACAAGTTCATTACTTTAGGGTCTTTGGATGTAAGGTCTACATTCTAAACACCAAGGATGATCTAAGAAAGTTTGAATCTAAAGCCGATGAGGGAATTTTAGTTGGTTATTCATCCACTAGTAGGGGTTATAGAGTTTACAACAAAAGGACCAAGGTAATTGAGGAATCTTCAAATGTTGATTTTGATGAATTTTCCAACACTTACCCTAGGAAAGCCTCAATTGATAAGGACATAGAGGAAAGTCAACCCCTTGCCCAAAGAATCCAAGACTTACATTTGGAGGGCAATGATCAAGGGGGAGGGAGAAGTACACTAGAGGATGAGGATCATGTAGTCAATGAACCCATAACCTCTAGACCCGTAAGACATCACCAAGATCACCCCATTGACCAAGTAGTGAGTGATGCCACTCAAGGGGTAAGGACTAGGTCCTATTTTAAAGACCAAAGTAGTCAAATTGCCTTGATTTCTCAATTAGAACCTAAATCTATTGATGAGGTATTAGGCGATGTGGATTGGGTTTTAGCTATGCAAGAAGAGCTAAATCAATTTGAAAGAAGTGATGTATGGGAGTTAGTTCCTAGGCCCAATGATTGTACCATTGTCACCACTAGATGGGTCTTTAGGAACAAGCTAGATGATCAAGGCAAAATTACTAGAAACAAGGCTAGGTTGGTAGCTAGGGGGTTTAATCAAGTTGAGTGACTAAACTATGATGAGACATATGCACCCGTAACTAGATTAGAGTCCATTAGAATTCTACTAGCATATGTCGCTCACATGGGTTTCACACTTCACCAAATGGATGTGAAGTTGGCATTCCTTAATGGGGTCATTAAGGAAGAGGTCTATGTAGAACAACCCCCCGGGTTTGAAGACCCAAACTATCCTAAACACGTTTACAAATTGAGAAAAGCCTTATATGGATTGAAACAAGCTCCCCGGGCTTGGTATGAAAGGCTTTCTTCATTTCTAGTGTCTAAGGGTTTTAGGAGAGGAACAATTGAGCCAACTTTGTTCCTAAAATCTAAGAATAAGGACATATTTGTTGCCCAAGTGTATGTAGATGATATTATCTTTGGGTCAACAAATAGTGATTTTCTACATGAGTTCATCAAGTGTATGGAAGATGAATTTGAGATGGGTCTTGTAGGAGAGTTAACCTCCTTTTTAGGTCTTCAAGTTAAGCAAACAAATGAAGGGACACATATACTTCAAACTAAGTATGCTAGGGAAATGCTAAAGAAATTTGACTTAGAAAATGCTAAGGTAGCATCTACTCCTATAAGAATAAATGTGAAAATGGATAGTGATGTTGAAGGGGTAGACTCAAAATAATATAGGAGCATAATTGGTAGTCTATTGTACTTAACCGCTAGTAGACCCAATATACTATTTGCGGTAGATATGTGTGCAAGGTATCAATCATGTGCCAAAGAGTCTCATTTGGTGATTGTAAAGAGGATCCTAAGATATGTTAAAGGTACTCTCAATGTCGGGCTTTGGTATCCTAGAACCTCAAATGTTGATCTTATTGGATACACCGATTCGGACTATGTGGGGTGCAAACTAGATATGAAGAGTACTAGTGGAGGATGTCAATTTCTTGGATCTTCTTTAGTTAGTTGGAGTAATAGGAAACAACCATGTGTTGCCCTATCAACAACGGAGGCCGAATATGTGGCAATGGGTGGTTGTGTGTCCCAACTACTTTGGATCATGTACACTTTAGAGGATTACGTGATAATGTAAGTACAATCAATTTAACTAAGAATCCAGTTCACCATTCTAGAACAAAACACATTAAAGTGAAGCATCACTTCATTAGGGACCATGTGGCAAGGGGAAACATAGAATTACACTATGTTGAGTCAAAGTCAAACCTTGCCGACATTTTTACCAAGCCTCTTCCCGAATTGGAGTTCACATCCTTAAGAAAAGGCCTTGGTATATGTTTTGTAGAAGTCTAGGATGAACCTTGGGGTAATAGATTAAGAAGGTGGTGCTTGATCCATTAGGATGATACAATTGGTTCACTTGTGCTTGTGGCATAGTGTTGAATCATTAAATGTATCAAAATTATTGAACATAGACCAACCATGGGGAAAGCAAGTGTTAAATTAATGGACATCTTACCCAAAGATCATCATTGGACATTTTAAACATTTGAAAACCATTTTATATTTTATATGTTTTGCCATAAGCTTAAAAGATATATGATTTCAAAATAAGGTTGAAAGATTGATACAAACTTAGTGGGTTTCAAGAATTTTGAACTTTAGTCAAAAGTCAAGCATGTTTGAAATTTTTCATGAACTGATATTTTTCCTTGATAGAGTATATTATATCAAACATGCCTGCAAATTTTTATAATTTTTGGAATTTTCTGGAATTTTTGGGAGGTTTCTGAAATTCGTCTCAAAAGCTGAAAAGTCTGACTGAAAGAGTATCAGTCGACTGCCCCAAGGGGCAGTTGACTGGCATGTCTAAATTCAGATTCTGAGATTTTTTTTTCAAAAATGAGTTATTCTCTCATTTGATGTCATGGGTTAGTATTGCTGCGGGCAATCGTTTTGATGGTGTCAAAGGGGGAGAATGGGTGAAGGCATAGGTTAAGGGGGAGGTTACCTCTTAGATTTTACTATGTCTTGCATTTTTAATTGCTGTTGCTTGTTGTTAAGTTAAGTTTGTAACTTAATTTTTGGTTTATGATAAGAATTAAAAATGGAAGAAGTCATGGGTTAAGGGGGAGGTTCCTCTTAGTTTTACTATGTCTTATTTTTCAATTGCTATTGTTATTTACTGTTGTTGACTGGTATTTTATTCCCTAACTTAACATATTGACACACATCAAAAAGGGAGAGATTGTTGAGGCAATCGGCCCAAGGATGAACGGGAAGATCATGGTTTTGATGTGTGTGTGCCAATATATTTAAGGTTAGGGTGTTGTGTTGTATTCGATATGTGTGATTGAGTTTGTAGGACTTGGAGAATCACAAATGGAGAATATATCCGAGGGATGAGACTCGAGGAAGGAGGACTCCAAGGGCAAGTCGGGAAGTGGACTTCAAGGGTACACGTGAAGGGTGGCATGGAGGCAAGCCAAGGGAAGGCTTGTGTGTGCATCCAAGGGACAATAGCCGGAGGAAGAAGACTTCAAGGGGCAAGCCAAGAGAGTATACCTGAAGGTACACGTGAAGGAGAGTGTTCGGAGTAAGTATGAGTGCTTGTAGAAGTTGGGCAGTCGACTGGCCAGAGGGCAGTCGACTGCCAAAACTCACAGAAGGTTTTCAGCCTTCGACCAGTCGACTGCCCCAAGGGCAGTCGACTGGTGACCCCCAAAAACTAGCCATTGGCTGGCATTTAAAGCTAGGCCAGTCGACTGCCCCAGGGGTAGTCGACTAGTGCGGGGCTGGACAGCTTGCGAAGTTGTCCTATTATCTTATTTAAAGGGGACTTTTTGGCACGAGGATGGTACGGTTTTTTACTGTAAGAAAGTGCTGCTCGTGCCAATACTCCTCAGATCTTCCTCTCGCTTTTCATCGTATCTTGTAAAGAGGAAAAAGACGTCTTTGTAAAGGTTTCTCCACCTTGAAGGAGGGTTTCATAGTGGAGAGTGTGCAACCGTGTGGATCCTTGGATTAGTCACCTTTCGGGGTGGATACCAAGTAAAAATCTCCTTGTTAGCATTGAATTTGTTATTGCTTATCATTTTTGTTTGTATTGTGTTAACAATCTTTTAGAGAAAACTTCGAAAAAGTGTTATTCACCCCCTCTAGCAACGCACTCGATCTAACAAGCATATCTAAGGTTTTCTCTAATTTATCAAGTCTTGCCCTTAAAGCTTGATTTTTTCCTTTCTAAGTTCTTTACCTTAGTATCCCCATGTCCACTTTGGACATTCTTAGACCTACCACTTTGTCTAGGCATGTGTCTCCCTTTCTTAGGGTTAATGTCTTGGTCCTTAGGTCTAAAATTTCTAGATTGATCATGATCCATGGGCTTCTTAGAATTTTGGCACGCAATAGTAACTTTATTTTTATCATGATACTTGAAACCAAAATTACGCATAGGCAAGCAATTTTTATCATTCTTAGCATGCATAGGAAAATTTGAAGCATTCTTAAAGTTAGGAATTACCTCCCTTACCCTTGGAGCTCCCCTTTGATGTGAGCTTCTCTTCCTCTCATCCTTATCCCATCTTCTCAAATGCTCCATTTTTTTGAGCTCTCCTTTTCTCGGACACTTGGTGTGATAGTGCCCTAGCTCCCCACAAGTATAGCACCTAATGTGTTTTTTCTCCTTCTTTTCCCTACAACCCATGTTAGATTTTAAATGAATTGATTTTGGTTTAGGGTTTACCTCCTTTCTACCTAACTCTTGGAATTTCGAATGGCTCTTCTAGTACCATTATATACTCCTAATTCATGTCAAATCAAGTCTTCATTCGCATCCTCCAATAGTCGAAATCTTCGCAATCATAGGGAGGTGGAATGTTGATGTCATCACCCAATTTGTCTTCAATCGTCATTTCCTCTAGCTTGTTGCTCTCTCGGCGGTTAGTCCGTAGATGAGCGAACCTTCGCTCTGATACCACTTGTTATGATCGTGACTGTCAAGCTAGAGGGGGGTGAATAACTTTTCTTTGATTTTTCTTCCTACAAAGTTAGTGCACAAGCGGAATAAACATAAACTTAAACTAAAACTAAGAGGAACACACCGATTTACGTGGTTTGGAAATAAAACTCCTACTCCATGGCTGTCCATAAGGTGGACAATCCTGATCCTTCGGTGGATGATTCCCTGGAGCACCTCCGGCTAGCTCTCGTAGCTCCTTGTGGGTGGAGAAACCTCGCCACAACCCTTGTACACGATCTGAGCAATATAAGATTCTAACAAGCTTTTCCCAAGCAAGTTTTGCCAAGAAGAAACAGCCTTAAACGAGCTCCCTTAAATAGAGCTCGAGGCTGAAAAGACCACTTACCAGTCGTCTGATCCCACTCAAACTCGACCATTAAAGCCTAACATTCGAATTTCTAAATGCCATCAGTCGACTGCCCATCAGTCGACTGCCCCATTAGCAGCCGACTGATATTTCTGTGGCTTTTACCAGTCGGCTGCCCCAGATCCAGTTGACTGGCCCACTCCCACACCTAAGGTTTCTCTTTCCTGAGTACATTTCTCTCAGCACTCAACCCTAGGGTTTCCTGAGTACAATTCCCTCAGCACTCGAACCCTCACGACTCAGTTGACTCTTCACCAACATCTTCGATCTGTTGCCTTCGCGCCCTGTTCGTCTTCGTCACCCGTCCCTCAGATGCGCACACAAGCCCTCAGCTTGCCTCCGTGTCATCCTTCACGCATGCCTCGAAGTCCGCGTCCCTTAGCTCATAGTTCCTTCTTCAGCAGCCTCGACCTGTTGCCTTCAAGCCCTCTTCATCTTTGGCCCTCGTCCCTCAGATGCGCACGCAAGCCCACGGCTTGCCTCCATTCTATCCTTCATGTATGCCTCGAAGTCCGCTTCCCTAGGCTCATCGTCCCTGCTTCGTCCATAGTCCCTCGGATGCGCACACAAGCCCACGACTTGCCTCTATACCACCCTTCACCGTACCTGAAGACCTCCAACCAAGTCTATGTGTATCCTGCAAACCTGCACACTCACATACACATATTAGATCACAATAAAACCCTAACTTAACCATATTGACACACACATCAAAACCCATGATCCTCCAGATCATACTTGGATCGATTACCCCAACAAGCCCAACATATGTTAAGCTTGTTGCATCTCAATATCTTCTGTTACCATTTTAACAGAACGAATATATTTTAAGACTATTGAATATCTATCCTCAATCTACAGGAGGGACAATACCAGGATAGTTCTTACTTATCTGTCAAAATGGGTTGAGCTGATAACCTCAAGATAGTGGCCTAGCTGAGTAGGATAATCGCCAACTTTGTCTAGAGCTGGCTAAATCTGAGTTCGAGAGGGATCTTGTCGATCACTGATTCACCAAGTTGCTGAGTTAGTGAGCACTTCGAGTGTCGAATCAATAAAGATGATGTCGAAGCCTCAAGACGGATGCTGAACAAACTCAAAGCTTGAGTGTGAGTCGCATGATGAGTGTCGCCCGAAGATCAATGATGTTAAGTCCTACAGCGAGGTAGCCTCCTTAAAATATATTCGTCCCCTCAGACGGTGCTACGAGGTCACGCTTGGGCGTTTGTTTCCTAGGATAAAATAGTGAAACCATGACATAACCTAGCATAGTTTGATAGGCTCCCGGCTCGCGTAAAGAAAACCATCCGGCTGACTCACAAGAACTGAGTCCATTCTGAGGGCGATTTGAAGGCGATTCACGCGCGGGAGTAGATCGCGGGCGGGTTTTCCTCTGGCGGCTTGGCCGCCGGCGGCCAGTTGTCGCTGGCGATGATTTCCGAGCATCCTTCCCTTACTTCCACTACTCCGACCTTACCTCCTCTGTCTATTTCCTGTGATGTCTCTCATCTAAATCCCGTCATCGGGGCTGCGGCGCCAGAGATGGAAGAGCTGTCGACTATTGCAAACCCTAGTCTGGATCCTTCAGCAATAGCGAGAGCACCTCACGCGAAGGCGTCTTCGGATCGTAATTTCTCTCAAGCTGGTAGACAGAAGTCAATTACTTCTTATGCTGCGGTTGCCAAACCAATCTCCCCTCGAGCTACAAAGAAAAGCTTTACTGATATAGGTCTCAATTTCAAGCCTATTACAATCTATAATAATAAGCCAGGGATATTTTACACTGAAGAGGAGATCTCAGGTATGACAATTCCCTATCAGTTTTCTCTAATTGGTAAATTTTCAGGATGGCGCCCGAGTCAAGCGATCATTTTACAAGCTTTTGGCAATCTGGGACTCTCTAGTTTCTACAACATTCATTTCTTGAGAGCTGGATATATTTTTATTCATCTCACCTCCAATGAAGATATGGCGCGTATATGGAGTAGAGGGGTGTGGTTTATTGGAGGCGTGCCATTGAGAATCTTCAAATGGTTGCCTCATTTTTCTTATGATATTGAATCAACAATAGTTCCAGTATGGATTCAATTACCAGATTTACCTATCCATATGTTTAATAAACAAAGTCTCTATTCAATGGCAAGAATTGTTGGTAAGCCAATTAAGATCGATGAGGGAACAGCTGATGGTTCTAGGCTTTCTGTGGCTCGAATTTGTGTGGAGCTAGATTTGTTGAAACCTAAAGTTGATGACTTTTGGATTGGTATTGGAGAAGAGAAGCGCCTACAGAAAGTTCTTTATGAAAAACTGCCAAAATATTGTGTGGATTGTAAACATCTGGGCCACTCGCTAGAGGAATGCTATGTAAATGGAAATAGCCCAAAGCCAACATGGTTTTCTGGTGGTAAGATTAATGCTGGTGATGATGATTTGAGGGTTCAGTTAAAAAAGAAGGAGGTACAAAATGTAGGGCCAAATGTGGAAGAACATCCTTCAGAGATGGTTTTGAATCAGGCTGAGAAGAAAAAATGGGTTCAAAAGAAGAAAAGCTCAGTTATCAAAAGTCATGAGATCAATGTAACTGATAAAGCAATGAATCGATTTCATATATTGACTGACTTAGAAGAAGATGATCAGACTAATAAAGTATCTTTTGAAGATCCAGTCGGAAATAGTGAAGTTTCTATGGAATTTCATAGCGAGAGTATTAAAGAAATACATAATGCTTTAAATAAGAAGATTCAGAAAAGAACAGACAAAGGGGAGATTTTGGCTGTTGTATTTCCAAATAAAGAGATGCTTGTAACAATTAAAACTGGGCAAGAGGAAAAATTGCAGGAGATTAATGATGTTTCAGTTAATATTATAACAGAATATAACAAAGATGCTAAGTCTAAGCAACATGTTTCATGGTCTGAGAATGAAGCAGGAGGTGATCTCTCAATGGCAGGAATTTCACAGTTAGATCAATATGATAAACCCTGGGAAGAGCAAGATGGAAATAATATAGAAGAAGTTTCAAAAACTTTTACGGAAGAGGATGATTCTGATAATGGAGATGTGAGACTTCTTCACAGATCATCATCTTGTAATTTTGTAGAAATGGGATCTCAAAAAATCAAAGGCAAGATAGTAGGAAGACAAACATTTTCCAAATCAGTGGCTTTCTTTACAGCAGTGACTGGTGAAGATCGGAGAGTCACCAGGAGCAAATCACAAGCTCAAAATGCTAATTCCTCAAACTGTATTAATGGTAGGTAATATATGGAATATTAGAGGAATTGGAAATGAAGCATCTATGCGTAGAGTTTATTTTCTTAGAGAAAACTACCATTTGAATTTTTTGGGTATTCTGGAGCCATTTATTAATTTAGATGTGGTCTCTATTACCAGGCGGTTGAGATTTGATAATGCTATTTCTAATCGCTCTGGGAAAATTTGGTTCCTGTTTGATGCTAATATTGAATGTGAATTGTTGATAGATCATGAGCAGTTCCTCCATATGAAAATTAGCTCACATATTTTTCCTATAAAGATGATAATTATTGTGGTTTATGCTAAATGTACACAAGCAGAGAGAGCTGTCCTTTGGGAGAAGTTATTAGAAATTAGTCCGGTTGACTCAGAGTTTTGGTTAATTGGTGGAGATTTTAATGTTGTTTCCAGTTCTAGTGAGCATTCTAAAGGTTTTCTATCTAAACTTGGTCCAGTTAATGATTTTAATGAGTTTATTATGTTAGCTGGTCTAATAGATGCAGGTTTCGTGGGTGATAGATTCACTTGGACGAATAATAAAATCTAGAAACGTTTAGACAGAATTCTTTTATCTCCTTCTTGGGATGTTTGTGAATTTTCAGTTCGTGTTGAGCATTTAAGCAGGGCAGCTTCAGATCATTACCCTTTACTTATTACCTTTCCCAAATTTTCAAAACCTGCTGCTTCATTCCGTTTTCAAAACATGTGGATTAGTCATGATAATTTTCTTCAAACTGTTACATTAAATTGGAGGCTGCCGACTATTAAAAAAGGACTCAAGAAATTGTAGTGCAAGCTTAAAAGGCTGAAAGAACACTTGAAATGGTGGAATTGGGAAGTTTTTGGAAATTTATATGACAATATTATCAAAGCTGAAGAAAGCTTTGCTGCGGCAGAGAGAATTTTTGATCAGGACCCTTCAGAAACTAATAAAAGAGAGAAAGCTCAAAAGCAGGCGCATCTGTTCCATGTACTACATATGGAAGAGGTCTTCTGGAAGCAAAAGGCTGCGGTGAAATGGATGGCTGAAGGTGAAAGAAATACCAAATTCTTTTATGGTTTAGTGAAAAAAAAGAAGAATGACTAGCAGGATATTTCGAATATGGGAAGAAGGGGTTTGTTTGGACAAATCGGAACTCATTCATGCTTCTAGCTCAGCCTATTTTGAGAAGATGTTAACTGGTGAGCCTTATAATTGTGATGAAGTTAATTTTGATCATATTCCAGTTTTGATTAATGCTAGTGACAATGTTAATATTTCTATGCTTCCGAATATGGAGGAAATAAAGAATACTATTTGGGAAATGTCTTTGGACAGCTCGGCAGGTCCGGATGGTTTCTCTACTCAGTTTTATAGATCCTGTTGGGAGATTATTAAAGAGGATTTACTTGAAGTGGTTTTAGATTTTTTTTTCATGGCAGCTCTATTCCAAAGGGAATGGCAGCCACTACAATAATTTTAATTCCAAAACTGGATAATGCACAACAATGGAAAGATTTCAGACCGATTAGTTTATGTAATGTTTCAAACAAGATTATCACCAAGCTATTATCTTCAAGATTAAGCAAAGTTATGGGCAAAATTATCTCACCCTGGCAGAGTGGTTTTGTATCTGGTAGATTGATATCAGATAATATATTATTGGCACAAGAGGTTAATCACAAGCTGAATTATCATGTCAGGGGTGGTAACCTAATTTTGAAATTAGATATGGCTAAAGCATTTGATAGAATTCAATGGTCTTTTCTTTTCAAAGTCATGGAGGCTTTTGGATTCTCGGCTACAACTATTGGTCTCATCAAACGGTGTATAACTGATTGTTGGTTCTCTGTTAAAATCAATGGACATTTGTCAGGTTTTTTCCATTCTAAGAGAGGTTTAAGGCAGGGTGATCCTATATCTCCACTCCTTTTTGTTATAGCTGCTGAATTCTTATCTAGAGGCTTAGAGGCTTTGTATGGTAAATTCCCTCAGCTATATTTCAATTTGGGATGTGATATTAAATTGTCTCAATTGGCTTATGCTGGCGACATCATGATTTTATTGAATGGTTCGATTAATAATGTCAAGAGGATCAAAAATTTCTTAGAGAAATATGAGCTATGCTCGGGTCAACTGATCAATGCTAGCAAAAGTTTATTTTTTCCAGCCAGGAGTATCTCAAGTGCCAGAAAAAGCTCAATTGCTTCCATTACTGGTTTTTTAGAAGGTCACCATCCTATTATCTACTTGGGGGTACCTATAGCAGCTGGGAACAGGAAAGCAAAATCTTTTCCAATTTTTAATAGAAAAAATTAGGAAAAGTCTAATGGGGTGGAATATTCAAAGATTATCATATGGAGGACGATTGTTACTTATACAAAGTGTCTTAACTTCTATTCCATTTTATATCTTGCAGGTTCTCCTTCCCCCCATGTCGATTCAGCATCAGATAGAAATATTATTTCCAAATTTTTTCTAGGGTATGGCTAACTCAAAAAGGAAAATCTATTGGTTAGCCTGGTCTAATATTTGTAAACCAAAGTTGGAGGGGGGGGGGTTTGGGTATCAGAAAATTATCAGATATTGCCATAGCTACAGCAATGAAGCCATGGTTCAGATTCCGTGAGCAAAATACTCCATGGGCTTTCTTTTTATTAAAAATGTATTGTCGTTCATCTCCACCAGCTGTGGTTTCGGCTAATTGCAGGGCCTCTCCTTGCTGGCGCCGACTATTAAAAATAAGATATTTAGCTGAACAAAATATCGGATGGATCTTAGGCAATGGTGAATTAAATTTTTGGTATGACACTTGGCTAGATCAAGGGCCTTTATGTCAGGTGTGTGCGGTTGTGGGAAATCCAAACTGCAAAGTTTCTGAATTTATTAACATCCAAGGTTGGAATTTATCCAAACTGTATATTACTGTCCCAGCTAGAATTGTGGATGAGATTTTGGAGGTTGCGGCACCTAGATTGAAGGAAGATGCATCATTTAAAGGAAATAAACTGGTCTTCCGGGATACTATTTTTTGGAAGCCGTCCTTGAATGACAAATTTACATTGAAAACTGCATGGAATCAAATTAGAAATATACAGCAGTCGGATGGGATCTGGAGAGCATGCTGGAATATGTTTCTATACCCAAGTATATCGATTTTGATTTGGCATTTCTTAAGTAGAAGATTACCATTGGATGACATATTACAGAAAAGAGGAGTGGAGCTAGCTTCTAAATGCCAATGTTGTGAAGATGTTGAATCTTGGGAACATTACTTCTTTACTGGATTGGTTGCTAAGGAGGCTTGGAGTCATTTTGCTCAATTATTTGGCGTGGACAGATATCAAATTCTTGATAATTGGAGATTAGGAAGTGACTGGTCGAGACATGGACATATTAAAGAGGCAATTCCTTTACTGATTATATGGCATTTATGGTGTGCTAGAAATGATTCTAAGCATCGAGGTTTCAAGCCGTCAGCTAAAAGGATAATATGGAAGGTTTATTCCCACATACAACTAGCCATGGCAGTTGGTCTGATTAAGAGAATTCATTGGAAAGGTTATAGTAAGACATTAAAATGTATGGGTCTTCAGGTAGACAATAGGGTTATTACTTTGATTTCATTGGTGCGTTGGAGACTTCCAAAAGCTGGAATTTATAAACTTAACACAGATGGATGCTCTAGAGGTAACCCTGGTCCTGCTTCATATGGCGTTATCATTAGAAATCATTTTGGTCAAATCATTCAAGCAAAATATGGTTTAATTGGTGTGGCTTCAAATGCGAGGGCTGAGTTAACTGCAATTTTGAAGGGGTTGGAATTATGTTTATGTAATAGATGTTCTCCCATTTGGATAGAATCTGATTCTTTAGTGGCTGTGAAACTCCTACAATCTCCTTCGTTTCCCTGGAAATATCATAATTTGATCATAAAAATTAAAGACTTGTTGAGTCAACAGTAGACTTGGCTTTCACATGTGTTCAGAGAGGCTAATTCAGCTGCGGATTATCTTGCTAATCAAGCATTTAGCTCACCTACAGAAAAGGTTTTATCTGCTGATGAGATTGATAAGATGCTTACAGGTATTTGTAAAATGGATAGATTGAACATGCCGTACATCCGATTTGCCTGGAAGCCAGTGGGTTGATTTAATTTTGTTCCTCGGGCAGCAAATATTATGCTTTTCTGCAATTGATTTGGATTGATAGAGTTTTCAAGGTTATTATGATACTCTGGTTTCTGGACTACCTTTTTCAGTTTTATTGAAAACTGCTAAACTTACTTGATATCTGCAAAAGAAAAGTGAAGTTTCTGATGTGGTTTCTCTTGCAGTAATGTTGCCTCTTGTTTATATCTGGGAGACAGATCTCCTGCTAATGTTTTACAGACTATGTTCTATAATTTGGGTTTCAGTGTACTTCTATTTGTTCTATTGGGAAATGTGCTTTTAAGCTGAATCTTATTTTTCAGAATGATTCTGTTTGAAGGTAGAATCGGTTGACATTTATTTCTGCTCTGATGCAAGAGTCGTATTTCTCAAGCTGGCACGAGTCAAACTGTTGTGGTGGAATTTGAAATCAGAGAGATGTTTGATCATTATGGCATATTCTGGTAGCACAACAGATTCTGATCTATCGTTGCAGTTTGCCTGTTGGCAGTCGGTTTATATAACTATTAGAGCTGGTTTCAGAATGGCCTTTTGGCAGTAGGCTTATGTCTCAGTGTCTGGTTGGTTTTGAGTTGATGCTGTAGGAACTTCTTAGTTCGACAATTATGTGGTGAGGTTTTTAAGTCCAGTGTTAGTGCTGTATTTGCTGTGAGGCTTACTGTTACTGTGAAGAAAATCTAGTTAAAGCTAAATTTAGTTTGTTATAAATTCAAATATGTAAATCACTTCTTGTATCTCGTTCTCTGTTTTAGAAGGTCAGGTTTGGTCCCCCTTCTATTACAGATTTTTTTTCATTCAATAATAATAATAATAATAAGCATAGTTTGACGTGGTAAACTGAGCATATACTTGAACATTATCACTTATGTCTATCGAACAAAGAATTGCTCGATAGAATGAAGGACGAAGATGAAACATGGGGTAAAGAAGAAGAGATCTCTCTTCTCTTCTTGTGGATGCTTTCTCTTTTTTGGCTCTCTTTTTCACAATGTTACTCAAGTGTGTTCTCCTCATGATCAAAGCTCCTCCTTATATAGAGCCTCTTGAACACCATGTATCAACATATGTTACAACATGTGTCACTTAAGAGCACCATGCACGAACATGTGTTATGCTTGGTGGCATTCATGCAAATGCTTTGCATGAAAATGAAAAGACAAGTACCAAGCTAATGTGGCATGCTAGACATTGCCATGTGGCTTAGACATTACCATGTGGCAATCGTGCATGCAAGTAAAAGAGAAGTGAGACCAATATCGGCTAATACACATGGTGTTAGTGTTAGCCCTAGAGTCAAATATGAGATGATTGACTAGGAAACTATTTGTATCATATCTTATTAATAAAGGCAAAATTTTGGTTATTATATTTACTTCATGTTTGTGTCAAATGAATAATTATAATAATATCCTTGGATAGTAGTAGGTTCTAATCTATATCATATCAATTAGTTAAATTGATAGTGAGATGATATAGAGAACATTACTCTTAACCACTCCTAATCAAGTATTAATATATAAGGACAATATTAATATGTTGAGACTAGCATATAGGTCAAATGATCACTTGATCTCACAAGTCATGGATATGGGATATCAAGTTGATATATGAGTATATATTATAAAATATATACTGAATTGACTCGCTATGAGAAAGTTTCATGGATCATTATATGAGTGTCATAAACTTTCTCATTGACTATTGGTATGAATAGTCCTTAGACCTGAAATCACTACGGTTTCCTACATAAGGAGTTGTATACTTTGGTCTCGTCAAACGTCACCCATTACAAGGTGGACTATAAAGTCGACCACTAGGTATATAACAAATTATGCAGAGGGATATGAGTGATGTAGATGCGATCTATTCCTCCCATATGATAGAAGTGATATATGTGAGCCCTTTGATCGAGTAGGACTACTAAAATACATGGTCATGCTCAAATGAGTCAATATGACATATTGAGCTCATTTGCTTGAGTCTACTTGGAGATCAAGAAATACAAAAATTGATTAGAGGATGACATGGTCTATGCCTTCTTGATCAATCTAGATATCTGTTGGGGCAATCGGCCCTGAGATGATCTGGAGGATCATGATATTTTGATGTGTGGGCAATATGGTTAAGTTAGGATTTGTGTTGTTCTCATATGTGTACATAAGTGTGCAGGTGTACAGGTACACTTGGACTTGGTTGATGTCTTCAGGTGAAGGATGACATGGAGGTAAACTGGAGGCTTACGTGCGCATCCGAGGGACCGTTGGATAGTAGGGATGATGAGCCGAGGGACGCGGACTTCGAGGCGTACGTGAAAGGTGGCATGGAGGCAAGCTGGAGGCTTGCGTGCGCATCTGAGGGATGAGGGCCAAAGATGAAGAGGGCGTGAATGCAACAGTCAAGGCTGCTGGTGAAGAGTCAACTGAGTTGTGAGGTTCTGAGTATGTGTGTTTGTACTCAGGGGTCAAGCCGGGAGGGTTCGAGTGCGGAGTGAAATGTACTCGGGGAGTGTAACCCTAGGCTTAGGACTCAAACCAGTCGACTGCCCTAGGGTCAGTCGACTGGTGCCAACTGGAACAGCTGGCCAGGATTCGAACGTTGTGTTATAACGGTCGAATCTGAGTGGGACCAGGTGACTGCCATTTTGGCAGTCGACTGGTAGTGGCTGTTTCAGATTCGAGCCCTATTATAGGGGGCTCGTTTCCTACTATCTTCTTTGACGAAACTCGCTTGGGTAAAGTGAGCTAGTAGTCTATTGTGATCAGAGAGCTTCCAAGTGTTTGTGGCGAGGTTTCTCCACCCACAAGGAGCGACAGATCTAGCTGGAGATTATCCGGGGGTTGATCCACTGACGGATTCTTGGATTAGTCACCCGACCGGGGTGGATACCAAGTAAACCAGGTTGTTAGCATTGTTTTGTTTCTTATTTACTTTGCATATTATTGTTTCCGCTGTGCTAACAACTTTGTAGAGATCAAAATGACGAAAAAGTGCTATTCACCCCCCCTCTAGTACTGAGAGCGCACTATAGTAGTCGACTGGTATGGACACCAGTCGACTCATCTTTCTGTAAGGTCGAACAACCGGAAGCAGTTGACTGGTCTCCAGAGCAGTCAACTGATCTGTTCAAAATAGAGTCGTTAGGCTAGCCGTTGGCTGGACATCAGTCGACTGGCCCTGGGGGCAGTCGATTGGTGTCGAGGCTGAGCTATTTGATTAACAGCTCTCTCTACTATTTAAAGTGGAGCATGAGACTTGAGATAGGTTAGCAATTCATTGTGATATCCTTACTCTAGTGCTCAAGTGCTCAAGCTCCAAGTGCTCATCTTCCTCCTAAACACTAGCTCTATCTTGTAAGGAGGAAGAAGATTTGTGAGAGGTTGTTCTCCACCGAAAAGGAGAAAGCTTTAGTCGGAGATTGCCGGGCGTGATCCACCGAAGGATCAAGGGTTCATCCACCTCAAGAACACAGCGTGAAGTAGGAGCAAGCAATCTTTGAACCACGTAATCGGTAAAGTGTTAGCATTGTATTAATTGATAGATTAAGTTTCCGCTTGTGCTAACCATTGTAGGAAGAGATTGAATTGGGGTGACCGAGCTATTCACCCCCCTCTAGCCGTGCCATCGATCTCAACAAGAGGTATCAAAGCGCAAGGATGCCTTCAACGGACTAATCGCCGAGAAGAGCAAAATCATTAAAATGGCCGGCTCGCGCATCCAACCGTCAAAATTTGAAGGAGAATTCGCTTGGTGGAAGAAAAGGATGAAGGTATTCTTCAATACCGATTTTGATATAATGTTAATCATGGAAAACGGTTTTGAAGTGCCTAGGGATTAAGAAAACAAGTTACTTGAGAAGATAAGATGGAGCAAGACGTAAAGGGATGATTACTTGGTGAATTCAAAAGCCTTGCACCATTTACTAAATGTGCCTCCCCAATAAGAAGTCACAAGGATGGGAACCTATTCAAGTGGCAAGGACTTATGGGATAAGCTAATAGAGTTTCATGAGGGCACTTCGGAGGCGAAAATGGCAAAGAGAGATCTTCTCTAATCCCAACTCAACAATATCAAACTTGATAAAGGGGAGAAGATATCAAATTTGCATGCTAGATTTAAAGAAATACTTATTGGACTAATAAGTGTGGGAGAACAACTTTCAAATCGAGATATCTTGATGAAAGCCATCAATGCATTTTCAAGAACATCAAATTGGAGCTTAATGGTGGACTCTTACTACATATTCAAGGATATAGAGAAAACTTCTCTAGAGGAATTCTTCTCAACCATGGAGCTCCATGAAACTCGAATTGGAGGAGCGATTGAAGAAGTATACAAGCCAAAGAGTATAGCCCTTGTAGCAAACAAGGAAAAGGTAAAAAGAAGAAGGCTTCCTCATCAGACTTGGAGGAATCAAGTGCATCAATGGATAGTGATGTGGAAGCCTACATGGTAAAAAAAATGAGAAAAACATTTAAATATTTTTCTACTAACAAATCTCATGGTAGGAAAAGTTCAAGGAGCAAAAGTAGAACAAAGAAGAAAATTTACTACAATTGTCAAGGAGAAGGACATGTGAGAGATGAGTGTCCCCTCTTGAAGAAAAAGGAAGGAAAGAAGAAAGAAGAAAGAAGAAAAGAAGAAATCAAAAGAGAAGGGGAAGAAAGTGCAAAATTTAAAGGCTACATGGGATGATTCATCTTCATCGGAAGATGAGGAGCATCACGTATCCCATTTTACACTAATGGGTATTGAAGACATTGCCTCCACGTCATCCGAATTTGAAGAAGAAAAGAGCTCAAGTGAAGATGAAGGGAGCTCAAGTGAAGGGGGAGGCTCAACTTCGAAATCGGATGTCTCGGTAAGTGAGGTATACAATCTACCCACTACTACTCTTGTAAAAATTATTTCTAGCACTAATAATGATTTGTTTAAGGCTAGAAAGAAGATTAAAGGTTTGAAAAATGAAATTTGCATGTTAAATGAAAAGCTAGAATCAATGAAAATTAAGGATGATGTGCATGCTTCTTCTTCTATTTCAAATGATTCATGCTTAGAAGAAGAAAATAAGGAATTAAGGGAAAAGGTAGATAGTCCTATCAAAGCCCTTAAAAAATTTGAAATTGACTCAAGACCCCTAGATATGATCATTGAGAGCCAAAAGGCAAGTTTCAAGAAAGAGGGATTATGTTTTGGAAAATCTAGCAATGGAAAAATCTATCATTGCTTACTTGCTAGAGGACAAGCAAAGACCAAGACCTTAGAAAGAAAATGGATTCCTAAGGAGTACTTGGTCAACCCAATTAGGAAACATTTCTATTGGGTGCCAAAGTTAATCCTCAAGGGTTAGAGGATTTAGGTTTAGTCAACCATGGTATTAAAATTTCAAAATTTTAAAATATGGTTGACTTGAGACCTTAAGGGGGAGTACTTAGCCCAAATAGAAATTACCTTGATTTATGATTATATTTATGCATATGAGATGTTAGGATGATACAAATAATTCACTTATGTTTGTAGCATTTTGATGAGTTGTTAGATGTATCACTTTAGCAATAATAGACCAACTATGGGGAAAGCAAATATTTAATTAATGGACATCTTGCCCATAGATCATAGTTGGATATTTCAAATTATTTGAAAATAATTTTGTATTTTATTTGCTATGACATAGACTTCCAAAACACATGGTTTCAAAACTAGAACATTATATTGATAGAAAGTTAAGTATTTTCAAAAGAATTTGAGGCTTGGTTAAAAAGTTAAACATATTTGGATTTTTCATGAAAATATATTTTTCTCTGTTAGAAAACATCACAAGAAATATGTTTGTAAAATTTCATAATTTTTTGAATTTTATGGAATTTTTTATGCATTTCTAAATTTCAGCTCAAAAGGCTGAAATTTCAGTCTGTTAAGTATCAGTCGACTGGTGCAGAGAACCAGTCGATTGAACATTCTGTGAATTGGCAATTTAAGGTAACCAGTCAACTGATAACTGACTCAGTCGAGTGGTACTTGTATTTTCTGATTTCTGGGTAGTTTCAGAAAATGAAACTTATCCCTAATTGATACCAAAGGGTAATATTGTTTGGAGCATTCTTTTTGATGGTGTCAAAGGGGGAGAATTGAAAGATTTAAGTTAGAATTTAACTTAATTCTTTATGTTTGTGCTGAAATTAAAAATCATGTGTTAAGGCATAGGTTAAGGGGGAGGATGCATGTTTATGTGTCTAAATACACTATGCTTTTAATTTTCAGTTGTTATCTTTGTGTCTAACTTAAACATATTGCCACACATCAAAAAGGGGGAGATTGTTGGTGCAATCGACCTAAGGTTGATCAGATAGATCATGAGTTTTGATGTGTGTGTCAATATGATTAAGTTAGGTTTTCATGTTGATTTGATATGAGTTTTGATGTGTGTGTCAATATGATTAAGTTAGGTTTTCATGTTGATTTGATATGTGTGTTTAAGTCGTGCAGGACTTAGTGAATCATACATGAGGAATAACAGAGTGAAGCATCCGAGGGATGAGAGCCGAGGAAGAGGACTTCAAAGGACAAGCCAAGGAAGTAGACTTCTAAGGCATACGCGAAGGATGGCATGGAGGCAAGCCGCGGGCTTGTGTGCGCATCCGAGGGATGAGAGCCGAAGGAAGAGAACTTCAAGGGGCAAGCCAAGGAAGTAGACTTCAAGGCATACGCGATAGGTGAACTTCGGAGAGGTTGAGAGTGCATTTGTAAGTAGGGCAATCGACTGGAAAGGGAACCAGTCGACTGACACTACTAAGAGCACACTGTAGCAGTCGACTGGTATGGACACCAATCGACTCATCTTTCTATAAGGTCAAACAACTGGAAGCAGTCGACTGGTTTGTTCAAAATAGAGTTGTTAGGCTAGCCGTTGGCTGGACATCAGTCGACTGGCCCTAGGGGCAGTTGACTGGTGTCGAGCCTGAGCTGTTTGATTAACAGCTCTCTCCACTATTTAAAGTGGAGCTTGAGACTTGAGATAGATTAGCAATTCATTGTGATATCTTTACTCTAGTGCTCAAGCTCCAAGTGCTCATCTTCCTCCTAAACACTAGCTCTATCTTGTAAGGAGGAAGAAGATTTGTGAGAGGTTGTTCTCTACCGAGAAGGAGAAAGCTTTAGCCGGAATTGCCGGGGTGTGATCCACCGAAGGATCAAGGGTTCGTCCACCTTAAGGCCACGCCGTGGAATAGGAGCAAGCAATCTCCGAACCACGTAACTAGTAAAGTGTTACCATGGTATTAGTTGATAGATTAAGTTTCCGCTTTTGCTAACCATTGTAGGAAGAGATTGAATTGGGGTGACCGAGCTATTCAACCCC
The DNA here is from genome assembly GCA_024364735.1 of Boesenbergia rotunda. Lineage (NCBI taxonomy): Eukaryota > Viridiplantae > Streptophyta > Magnoliopsida > Zingiberales > Zingiberaceae > Boesenbergia > Boesenbergia rotunda. The sequence goes on from JAGFNQ010003484.1 coordinate 93,342, forward strand.
CCCCTAACCATGCCATCGATCTCAACGGTGAGTGATGTAGATAGGATTTATCCCTCCCATATGACGAGAGTGATATTTATGGGTCCCTTGATCGAGTAGAACAATTAAAATACATGGTCACGCTCAAATAAGTAAATATGAGATATTGAGCTCATTTGCTTGAGTGAGTCTACTTGGGGATCAAAAAACACAACGATTGATAAGAAGATAACCCGGTTTATGCCTTATTGATCGATCTAGATATCGAGGATAGAAGGACAAGGACAAAGTCCTACATTATAATAGACATGGAAGGTTAGGTCGGATCTCGACTTTCTCGTCACTTAGGTACCAATGATGCATTACTAGATATCGCTCATTGTTTATGTGTTTAAAGGTTTAGATACATTGTCAATATTAAGAGAACTTATTGGGTCACATACAAAGAACACGATGTTTCAGAAACAAGTTGATTTTAGTTTGACTAAAATGTGATCTAAAATTGGATTGATTGAGTTAGACTCAAATGAACCCAATTGGATTATGAGATTGAGTCTAATCCAAGTTAAATTTATTTAGATTAGACTCAACCACTTAATAATGGATAATATTTATTAAAATATTTAATGAAACATTATTAGAGAGGAAAGTCAAGAGACGTTTTATTCGTTAGATAAATAGAAGATGAAGAGCCAAAAGAATACCAAGAAGTTTTAGTATTCATTGAGATTTATGGGCCTTAAGAAGAAGGAAAGCTCAAGAGGCAAAGACCCTTTATATTCATTAGATTGGATAAATATATAAGGCCTCTTGCAATTTTCGAAATTGGCTAGTGGGCATCCTTCTTCCTCCTCTCCTTCTTTGCGAAAACACACAAGGTGTGTTTTTTGTCCTATTGTCTTATGAACCATCACTTATTGCTAGCACAACTAAGGTGGGTTATCTCCGAGATTGTGATCGTGTTCGTGTGGATACTATTAGAGGCACAGTCATTCAGATCGTGCAAAGATCTGGCGAACCAAGGTCTATCAGGATATGCTAAGGGCACGCATCAAAGGTATAGTTCTTAGTTAGAACTTTATAATTTTTCGCAAGAATTATTGGAAGGGATCCAATTTTTTGCTGTGTATTTTCTTATTTTTCGCATAGAGATCCATATCGTGGGCATATCATGCCTTGACCGGTCCAATGCATGCAACCGTGTTTACACAAGAACATATTAGGATTGTGTAATTCAAATCCTGAATTCACCCTCTCCTACATTATCAATCAATCGAAATGTCACTCTTCCAATGTGAGACTAATAACCTGCGAATCGTGTTTCCATTCATATTTTTCCAACAGAATTGATCAAAAGTCAAAGCCAACACAAATAGTCGACTAATAGACGTTGACAGACAACTACTGAAGTCGACTAATAATTGATAACAATCAATTGATAATTTGAATTTTCATTGTAACTGTAATAGTTAACACATGATATGATTCCATTGCAATTCCTTGATACAACAATGGATTGGCATGAATTGAGGTATGCTTCTTCTTTTTGTCCATTCACATTAATGCCAAATAATTTTAGGATTCCTACTTGCTTCATATGCTTAATGCTATGTGCTTAGTCCCCTAACAAGATGTTAGATTACAAGAACCTTAGTTACATCAGCTTCTCCCTCTTCTCCCAGGAAGCTTGAGAGAACCAAGTCAAATCAAATACACAAATTGGAAAACACACTACAGAATAACCTTCTCAATGACATCAAAATCCCTAAACACAATTCAGTTCCTACATCTGCTTCCATCCAGTTCCTGAAGAATTGCCTCCATTGTTGGTCTTTGGTTAGGGACTTCACTCATGCACAACAACGCAATGCCTGCTAATTTGGCTGCCTCAGGCTTTGAGTAATTCCCCTGCAAGTTCTCATCAATGAGGTCTTCGAGTTTACCAGATTCCATTTCAGGTCTCAAGTGACTGATTCTTGCCTTTCCCGTGAGGAGTTGGAACACAATAACCCCAAACGCATAGACATCACTCTTCTCGGAGAACCGACCAACCACGGTGTACTCGGGGGCTAAGTAGCCCATGGCAGCACTTGTCTTGAGAGAGGAGTAAATGACATCGTCTGCTAATAGTTTGTGTAGGCCAGAACCGGAGAGTAAGGAGTTGAAATGGTGGTCTATGAGAACTTTTGTCGATGACATGTTTTGATGGAGCAAGGAGGGCTTGCTAGGTTTGTTGCTGTGGAGATATTCCATACCTATGTAAGAATCAAACAAATTAGGATTCCTTAAGGCAAAGTACAAATGTAGTTAAATGACAAGATGAAATTCATATAGCCCCATCTTATTATAGCTATCCGAGAAAGAAAATAAATAGTCATATAGGTCAAGAAGAATACCTTTGGCAATGCCTTTGATGATACAAACTCTTACAGACCAATCAAGAACCTTGTGAATCTCATGGCATTTGACATCTAGATATTCCGTCAAGCTCCCATTTGCAACAAAATCATAAATGAGGAAACACTCTCCTCTTGCTCTTGAATAACAAAAGCCCCTTAATCCAACTAGGTTCTCATGCCTTAGTAATGTCAATGCCTTCAAACCCATGAGAAACTCAGCCTCCTCTGACTTGCAACTAGTCTTGCTGATCCTCTTCACTGCGACCTCTGTTCCATCGCGTAGTATCCCCTTGTATGTTGCGGCAAAGCTACTCTTCTTGCTAAGTAAATTCACCTCCGAAAAGTACTGAGTAGCACACTCTATCTCCTCCAAGTTAAACCTATAGATCTGAGGAGCCTCCTGAGATGACTCGATGCTGCTCCTCTCATCGGTCATTGGATCCCAGCGGTTGGAGTACTCAAGGCTAATGAGTGGAGAAGCAGTTTGATACGAGCACTTAGTAGTTGGACCAGTGCTATGGAGACTATTTGAACCCTTAAGCAAACCACTATTGAGCTTTTGTTTTTGATAGTTTTGGAGCCAAAAGAAGGCCATCAGGGCACACACAACAACTCCAAATACAGCAATGGTGGCCGCGATAATGATGGCCAGGTTTGAGGAGTTTGAAGAGCTGGAACAGTGAGTTGTGCTGCAATCTGAAGAGATGTTAAAAGATTGTGGAAGATCTTGAGGTGTCAAACCGGCACTGAATGGTTCGGGTCTGCTTGCATTGAGATCAGCAGAAGTGCAAACACTAAGATCAGTGAATCCACTTCCACATAGACCAGTGTTATTGCCATACTTGAAGCTTGACCCCAATCTCTTTAATTCTTCATAAATATGAAAAGTGAGTGATAAATGCATGAAAACAGTTCTGAGAAATAGTTCAGAAAATCACAATAGTTAGATTACCTGAAGGTACATTGCCAGAAAGCAAGTTGTTTTGAACATCTAAAAATGTCAACTGAGGAAGCTGGGAGATTTTAACAGGGACTGAACCAAAAAGGTGATTGGAGCTTAAATCCAACCATGTCAACTCAATTAAATCTCCCAGCGTTGCAGGGATGGCCCCATTGAAGGAATTAGATTGGAGAGCAAGCAGGTTGAGACTCTTGAGAAGTCCCAGCTGAGGAGGTATGCTCCCAGTCAACTTGTTATTTGAAAGCTGGAGAACTAAATGAACACGAGAAATGCACAAATTTACCAATCAGAATCATTACAAACAAACCAAAAGCTACTATGTCATTGAGAATATATGAAAGATGGACTCACTGACAAACAAAACTGATGAAAAAGATTTCTTTTTGACAAAAAAATGAAACAAAAAAAGCAAGAATGATTCACAAAATGCAATTTTTATTTCTTTTGCATGCGGTTTAACTCACCTTGGAGGGCAACCATTGTTCCAAGCTCCTCGGGTATGCCGCCGGAGAGGTTATTAACGTTGAGATAAAGGTCGCTCAACGCCGTCAGATTCGCAATCTCGCGGGGGATAGCGCCGGAGATGTTGTTGAAGTGGAGGTAAAGCCCAGTGAGGCCGCGCAGCCGCGCCACTGCCGGAGAGATGGAGCCGGAGAGCCCCTTCCCTTGGAGAGAGATGTTGGTCACCTTCCCGGCCGCGTCGCAGGCCACGCCCTCGAACACCCCCCGGCAAGGCTCGCCGTCGGCCGCCCACGAGGAGAGACGCAGGCTCCCCGGGTCCAAGGAAGACTTCAATTCCATGAGAGCACGCAGCTCGTCGACATTCCCTTGTACTACAAAGACGAGAAAGAAGAGCGAGAAGAAGAAGAAAAGGGCATGGAGTTGAAACGAAATCAAAGCCATTTCATCAAAACAGCCTCTTCGATCTCACTGTCTGTTTCGGGGAGCCGGGTTTCGTCTTTTTCTTGGAAGGGAAGAGTTTCCCGGAAGGTAAAGGCTAAGCAGCAGGAAAAGAGGGATTTTTATGGGAACGAAGAAGGCGTGGGAGTAATTCTCAAGGACAAAAATGGTAAAGAATATCTGAAGAGGGACCACGGAGAGAATTTAAACCAGAGCGGATTGATTGAGATTGGAACTTGTGATCGCGCATTGAGACATAATTCAGATTTTTAAATTTTATGATTTCATTAATTTTGAAAATACGGTCCGATTTCATTAAAAAAAAATCAAAAATAAACCCTAAATCAAATATTTTCAAAACCTAAAATTTTAAACCTAATCTCATGGAATGAATGTAACATTGTAACTGCATGACTGCGGATGTTAAAGGAAGAAAAAGTGCTTTGAAAGCTGACTCAAGCATGCACCATGCTCACTTTCTTTTTGGGCATAGGATTCTTCCCTGACAAAATCTAGCCTTTGTGGAATCTGGTTCTCCACTTCCATTCCACATCATTGCACAAGGAAACACACAGGAAGAAAATTCCATTTGGGTTTCGGCCATTTGTTTGGTAGCACAATCCTAATAATGGCTAGAACAATTGAGCCAGATGAGAAGGATCAAAGTTCTGGCACTGCTAGTTTGGTGGAGATGTTGAAAAACAGCCTAGTTTTTGGATGTGGTCATGTGGATGCTAAATTTTTATGTGGGAAACTCTTGGATGGTTCGCATCTTGGCTCTGCCTCTTCGGATGTCGATTGTTTTAATGTGTCCCAATTATTTGTAGTAGTTGTCATGTCTATTTGGAAGTGGGCATTCATTCAGATGCATAGGCATAGGAACTTATGCATTAATTGCGACTGTCTTGTTCTTAGTCCACTTAAACTAAAAGGCTTAAATCGTAATATCCAATGTAAATTCAGACAAATTCTGATATAAATAAAAGGCCTTATCTTGTTCTCCAAATCTTATTACCCAATTACTTTTGGTATAAACGATACGATTTTCATGTTTCACACATCAAGTAAATTTAGGATGTACGGTGGCTCCTGATGTGATACCCCACTACACTAATAATTCAATCAATAAAATATGTCCTGTATAATAATTAAATCCTAGTTACTTAACTTATTTGACCACCACACCCAGTCTTGGCATAGAAATTTTTAATATATGTTTATGATAATTTAAGCATTAAATTTTTCGAATAGACTAATTTGTGATTGATTTAATCTCGTAAAAAAATTTTAACGACCATTAAAATAAATCAAAAAGTATTAATAGAAATCCATCTATTCTTATATTTATAATCTTATTAAAGAAAAATTCATATAATTTATTGTAGTTAGAATTTAAATCTTAAATATCTATTAACCCTTTGAAGACTGCATTCCAGCCCAGATCAAAAAATAAAGAAATTTTCAGCATTGAATCTAGAAAAGAGAGAAAATTGTGACACCAACCAATTGCATGATTGACAAAAACTGATGCTTTAGATTTTTTTTAAGACACATTGACCAAGTGGATAGGTGTACAGTTGTTTATGATAAAGAAATGTAATGTTCTATTTTAATTCTCTTTCTCACAGATGAAGACACAAATTGTCATAGTAAAATTTTATTAGTTCGATGCAACTTTGCATATGTTGTCAGGGTTGAGGCTTTCGAGCCGTGCCTGGTTATATTATAACGAAGGACTTGGACTCTGTGATGTGTGTGTTTTAATTAAGCTTTACATGCTAGCCCTAACCCTAAATAATCTGGGAGGAGAGCATCTTTCAAGGAAACAGACAGAGGACAAAGAAGAAGAAAATGGATAACTGGGAAGTAGATAGAGCATTAAAGCTGCCAAGACATTAAGAAATAGCCACGTTTATCGTGCCTAACTAGTTCCATATATGTTGCCGATCTCCTTAATTACCACACTCATGGATATAGTTGTTCGAGTCAATAGAAGAGATCCTTTTCAAACAAGGTCGTGTGAAAATTCCATACATGGAATTTATAAGAAGATGAGTATATATCAACCAACCCTAAGGGAAAAAAAAACCATATTGCTAATGTCAATCGGAGATATTAACATAGAAGGGTTCCCTCAAGGGGATACGTTATGGTGGAAATTGGTATATTCCTCAGGGGAGCTTAAGATAGGCACTATGCATTCAAGAAGACATCCGTCTCACCCCATAGACGAGAACAGATGATTAATACAGTGGTGTTGCCATAGACCAAAAAAGACACCCGTCTCGTAAATAGGAGGCCCTGTCTTTACGTGGAGATTACTTAAGGTTGGCGGATTAACTCATCTTCTTGTTTCTATTTGTGGAATTTTAAGAAAATGTGATTGACCCTAAGCCCTAAACAATCCTTCAAATCTCTAGTCTTTATTTCCAGAGAAACGCCTTTAGATTTATTAAGATAGGATACTACAAAAATAAATATCCACATGTGTAAGAGAAGAAATTGAAAGAAAAAACTCAAGAGCTACAAGTCAATGAGGTTGGACAATAATTCAAGGTTGATTGTCCAAGGAGCAAGACAATAGTCAACATAAGGAGGAAATTAAGAAGAGAACCAAGAAAAACTTAATTAGGTGCCTTGGTTGTGACAAAAAAAAATAGGGTTAAAAAAGGCAATGTCCAAAGATGAAGAAGAGAAATGAGATTCCAATGACTCATCCATCATCAAACTTTCAAAGCCAATTAAATTCAGTCAGGGAAGCTCAAATTAAGGAGAAACTAGAAAAAGATCAACAAGGAGATAACAAATTTTGAACCTAACTCTAAATTGTATGATTTAATGTATAATATCAGTGCAATTGTCTAAGAAAAGAACAAAGATCTTAAAATAAGAACTTGGGAAAATTAGAGCTAAGGCTAACTCAAAACACATGCTAGATGCTAGCTAGGCATTAGAATACTAGGTTTAGGGATGTTAAGTTAGAATATCAAATTTTGAGATCAAAGGTTGATGACATAAGAAAGACCTTAGAGAAATTTACAAATGGTTCTAAGAACATAAATATGATCTTAGGGAGGCAAAGGCCAAATCATGACAAGATCAGTTTGTGCGTACAACTTGATGTCTAAAAAGAAGGTCAAGCATCATCTTACACTAGAGTTATATTTAACTATAGAATTAGACAACATGAATCCTTTAAGCCTAGGAA
>JAGFNQ010003485.1:0-59661 GCA_024364735.1 Boesenbergia rotunda
AAATTTATGCTCAAAATCATAATTGGAGTCAAGTGTATATGATAAGCAATAAGTTTACTTGTTCTGAATATTTTGAAAAATGCACACAAAAATGCAAGTACTTTATTGAGCTTTTTGAAAGATATAAGTATTTTGAAAGATATTATGAATTTGAAAAACATAAGTACTTTTTTAAAATATTAAAGAAAATTACTTGACTTATCTTTTCCAGTCTGACACAATCCCAGGAAACCTTGTTAACTACAAGGACATTTTCCTAAGTGTCCTGAAAATTTTTCAACCCAAGTAAATATTTTAAGCCACAAGAATTTTGAAAAATAAAATAATAGTATTTTTTAAAAAATTATTTAAGTTTTCAAACGGATTTTAAACTTGCAGTGCATGAAAACATATAGTTTTGAAAATGTTCAATAATTCTTTTAATTTGATCTCCCCCTAAACTTGACCCAGTCCTAGGAAGCTTGTTGACTACAAGCGATCTTCGTCTGAGTTTTAGGGTTTGATTATAAGAATTATCTAATAACTTCAAACTTGTTAGAAGTAATTTCTTTTGATTTAGACTCCCCTAAATTTGACACATCCTCGGAGTCCTAGCAGATCATTAAGTAGACCTTCCTTTGTGTCTTTAGAGTTTACTAAAATCAAAAGAATAGTTTTGAATACTAGCATGGTAATATAATTTTAGAAAATTCAAATTGAAATGAAGATAATTTTAAAGCATAAACCCCGTTTTCGAAAAACATTTTGAAATGATAATGGTTTTTATAAAGCATAATTTTCGAAAAATATAGTGATTATTTGAAAACATAATTTCATTCTCCCATTTAAAAAAGTGAATATAGAGAACTGAGAAGGGGGAATGATTTTAAAAAAATAGAAATTTTTTTTAAAGTAAAAAAAATAAATATCTAAACCCGGACTGTAGACAAAAGAAATATCCTAAGTAATCCCCAAGGTGACTTTTTGTCATACAAGAATAAACTAATTTTTAAAAAAATATTTGTATAATGGTAAAGGAAAGAAATAAATGTTATGAAATAAATTTCAGGTTAGTGAACAAAAGAGACTTGATTTTAATTACAATGATTTGAAACATTGACTCTTAGTTAAAAAGTTAAATTTGATTTTTGTGAAAATGAAAATTTAGAGGGTTAAGTTTGTTCAGTTGAATTAAATTTTAATTTTAAATTTGAAATTGATTGAATTTAATTTAATTGATTTAATTGAATTTAATTGATTTAATTAAGTTTTAATTGAATTTAATTGATTTAATTAAGATTTATTTGAATTTAATTAGTTTAATTAAGATTTAATTGAATTTAATTGGTTTAATTAAGATTGATTAATTTGAAAGATTTAATTAAGATTTGATTAATTTGATTGATTTAATTAAGATTTGATTGAATTTAATTGGTTTAATTAAGATTTGATTAAATTTAATTGGTTTAATTAAGATTTGATTAATTTGAAAGATTTAATTAAGATTTGATTAATTCGAAAGAGTTGGTTGGGTTGGACTCAACTTTTAGGTCCTAAGCATCTCATCCATTTCTAAGTGACAAAACAGGATATCCTTAACTGTTTTGTGAGATGCATATTTTAATAGAAGGATTTATTTTGAAAAGGCCATGATTAATTTTGAAAAGATAAATTAATTTTTAAACCCAATTTAAATTTGTTTTGAAAAGAGATATTTGAATCTAAAATTAACTGAAAATTTGTGTTAGATTCGAATTTAATAAAGAGTAAATTGAATTTGAATTTCAAAAATTGACTTCCAGGTCTTGGCGAGGCACTAGGCCTTCTTTGGCCGTAGCCTTATTGGATCATCAACCCTTTCCTTGACAAAGCCGTTTAATGAAGTTTCATTTTCAAAATTAATCTTTAAAAAAGTTCTGGTCTAACTAGTTTGGATTTTGGATCGGTAGCTTCGGCTAGTTTCACCAGTCTAAAGAAACCAAGTAAACTTGATCTTATTAGAATTGGTTTCCCTAACGTACTATCATCTCACCTCCACCCAATACTATGTTGTCAAATTTCAGTTAAGTTTGTTCAGTCCTTAAACTAACCAGTCCTAATTCTAAGCAACATAAAATAAAAATAAAATAAAATGCAACACACAATTAAGCAAACGAGATAAAAATGATCTACGTTACATCATAATCGAAATAAAACTCTGTTTTCTTGAAATCAGCATGGTTATGAATTAAGTTTTCTAATATATTAACCTTAACTAATTTATTTGAATCAATCATGTTATTTGAGATAAGTATTAGATTTTCAAATATTGAAGACTTACCTTTCCCAATCGTTTGTCCAGTACTCTTGTAATGGTCATGAGCTAATCGGACCAGTTTGGGTCGATCTTCTTTATTGTCTTCTGATTCCGAGTCTGAGTCAGACTCAGGTACAGGTTGAAGCTTCTTCTTTGGAGTTTTTCCTGCATTTGAAATAATACCTTCCTCGACCATTATAGTATCAGTCTGATTATTTAATTGTAATTCTGGAAAAAATTCAAAATTGGTTACCATTTTTGTCACAGTAAACTCGTCGTTTGACTCTGGTTCGATTTCGACGTTGGGTGTTAAGTCAATCTCAGCTACTTGTTCTTGAGCTTCTAAGATCTCAACATCGGAGCTCTCTTCGTGTAGATTGATTAGCTTTTCCCACATCTCTTTGGCACAGTTGAAGGATCCGACCCGCTTCAGTTCTTCTTTAGTCAGGCCGCATTGTAAGATTACTGTTGCCCTGGCATCAGTCTCAATTTTCCTCAGAGTTGGTTCGTCCAATTTATCCCAAGTGATCGATATTCCTTCTTCTGTGGGGAGCGTGAACCCTGTTTGGATTATCAACCAAAGTTCGAGATTGGCCTTCAGGTGGGATTCCATTAGACTTCTCCAGGTGTTGAAATTTTCCCAAGAGAAAAGTGGTGGACGTGCACTGTTCCATTCTTGATTGGCCATTAACGATAAATCTTGCACACAAAAAGAGAAAATAGAAATGTACCAAGACTTGGTCTTGGATTAGTAGTGCGGGAGAAAGGAAAAAATAGCCCAAAGTAAATGTTGCACGAATTTCGAAGCAGAATAATAAAAAAAATTTTATGCCAAATTTTTGAAAATGTTACTTTATTACTTCTGATTAATGATGAAAAAGTAAGAAGTCAATGAAAAAAACTTTGCTCGAATTAGGGTAGCACGAATTTCGAGAAAAAATAATATTAAAATAATAAAAAAATTTATGACAAATTTTCAAAAATTGATTATTTTAACAATTCTAACTTATGGTGAAAAAATGAGAATTCAAAATTGAAAAAGACGTAAGGATATTTTAAATACACCTACAGATATTATTTATTTGAAATAAAGATCGAGTGATGTTGATTAACTAGAAAGAAAATAAATAAGATTAAAAATTTTGTAAATCCGAAAAACTTTCAAACTGGTGGTTGCATCAAGTTTGAACTACCCCGCTCTGATATCACTTGTTGGATCGAGAGAACCGATAGAGGGGGGGTGAATATCGGAAATCGTTTTTCGGAAAAACTTAGAGCAAGTACGCAGCGGAAATTAAGAAAACAAAATCACACAGAGACATGATCGATTTTACTTGGTTCGGAGCCTGTGTCGACTCCTACTCCAAGGCCCACGGTCGTTGACCGTTTACTTTGGGCAATTCTATATGAGGCGCAATAATAGTTTACAAGGATTGATTTACAAATTCAGCACAGTAAACTAAATAATTAACAAGACTCTTCTTTTACCGACGTCCGATTGTGGGTTGACCTTTTCCGGAGCAGCGGGACGTCGTCGGCTCGAGTTGGGCAGTTTCCGGAGCAAGGCGCGAGAGCAGAAGAGCGTAGAAGCGTTGTGTTCGAGATGTTCTCGAAAGCCTGGGCGTTGGGTGCTATTTATAGCACCTCGGGGGGCCCTGGACGTCGGGGGCGCCCCCCACGTGTCACGTGATCCGAGATTCGCTCGGTCAACCTCTATCCCACTCGAATAGGGATGAGGTTTGACACTAGGGGCGCCCTGGACGCTGGGGGCGCCCTGCTTGACTCCTTCCGCGCGGGGGTCTCGGCTGGATAAGGGTGATTGGCTTCGCTGGCTTAGGCGCGGGGCGCTTTGGCTGCTGGGGGCGCCCTGAGCGCCCTGGCTGCTGGGGGCGCCCCGGCGAGTATTCAGCCGAGGCTCCTTTTTGCTTCATTTGTTTCATCTTCACCTTGGGGGCGCCCTGGACACTCAGGGCGCCCTACTCAGCTGCTACCTCACTCCATTGAGGCTCTCTGAGTTGCAGACACTTGTTCCTTTGGTCCTGCATCTAGGGTTAGTCCGGAAACAACATAAAGCAGTAAGTTGTTAGTTTTATACAGCCTTAGCTGTCTTGGTTCTGACTTTGGGTTTCCAAAATGGAACCCTAGGTCGAACCGACGCCTACTGTTCCCTCGACGGGGAACGCGTCCTCACCTACTCCTCTCGGGAGAATGTACCTGATGTCAACCGTTCCTCTGGTTGGACTTTTGCTTGACGATCCTTTGCCAGGTCTTGGATGCCGAGCTGTCCTTCGCTTGGTGCCTAGCATTCCTTCGCTAGGACTTGGATACTGGCAGTCCTTCGCCAGTTGCCTAGCAGTCCTTCGCTAGGGCTTGGATACTGGCAATCCTTCGCCAGTTGCCTAGCAGTCCTTCGCTAGGGCTTGGATACTGGCAGTCCTTCGCCAGGTGCCTAGCAGTCCTTCGCTAGGGCTTTGTATCCTGCATACTTGAGTAACTTTATTAGATCACAAATAAACTTAACTTTGAATCTTTTGCCAATATCAAAACAAGGTTCGATATGATGCTTCTTGCACCAACAATAAAGATAAAAAAAATAAAGATAAAGATAAGAGATAAAAAAGATAGTTTAAATATGTTATAACCTTTACATGATATATCATTTCGTGTCAAGTGGTACGACACGAGAGAGGATCATTGCTAGTGGTTAGGATTAAGTTTTGATATCATAAATACCTTCTCCTAGCTCAACCCTACTTAGTGATATTAAGTATTGAGAAATCTAAATATCTTAAGTCTATTAGTGAGTTTTGGCGAAAATTCACTGATTGACATAGAAAAGTCCGATTATAACAATTTCAAATATTATGAGTTTATGATATTGCAAAGACTCGTATTGTGCTATCTAATATGCATTTAAGGGCTTTCCAAATAATCTTTAGTAGTACGATTCGTATAAGCTTGTTTAAAGGTAATTTGAATTATATTATTTTTTTAATATTTATATTTTATTTTAATTTCTATTAAATTTATTTCTTAATTTTTAATTTATAAACTATTTATTTATTTATTTATATTTTCTATATTTTTTATTCTTATATATTTCTGTATTTTATATTTATATCATTATTTTTTTTATCTCTTTATCTATTTACTTCATGTTTCTTTTTTTTATATTTATTATTTTATCATTTATTCATATTATATATATTTTACTTATATTATTTATTTTACTTTATTTTTTATTCTTATTATATCTATATTTAAATCTCTATTTTTTATATTTTACTCTATTTATTTTACTTTATATTTTTTAAATTTTATATCTGAAGCTAGTGTCTAACTTAGTTTCGAATCTTAAAAAAACTAACAGAGGACTTGATATATCAAAACTATTATATTTTATATATCTTTTTTTTATTTTTATTTTATTTATATTATTTTATATTTTATATTTTACATTTTCACGCCCAAAGAGGACCCCTAAAAAAAATATTTCAGTCCCAAAGAAAGTTTGAAATAAAAAATTTCAGGCATTCTTTTGACTTGAAATAAAAATATTTCAGACTCAAAGATGGGCTGAAATGAAATATTTCAGGCTCAAAGAGGGTATGAAATAAATTTATTTCAGACCCTCTTTAGACCTGAAATGAAATTTAATCAATTTTTAATAATTTTTTCGATAATATTTAATTTATTTTAATTTACGCATATAAATTTTATTTTAATTTCTATTTTATATATTTATAATATATATATTTCTAAGAAATGTATTTCTTCTTATTATATTTTATATATCTTTTCTTTTGTTATTTTGTTTATATTTTTTGATATTTTATATTTTCTATTTATATCCTTATTTCAGGCCGAACTTGAAAGATTATTTATAGAATAATTTTTTAATTATTTCTTAATCTTTTTAAAATCACAGTAAAATATAGTAAAAGATTCGGAATGAGTCGAGTTGTACAAGACAGATAGATATATAGGGTGAGAGAAGATGAAGATATTTGCATCCAAATCATAATTTATTATTTTAAAAGTAAATTATAAAAGAGTGGTTCGGATATTTTAAAAAATAAACGATTATAAAGAATTATTGGCGGGAAGGATATTAGAGAAATGACTTGATTTTACTTGTACTTTTTTTGGGTAAAGAATAAATTATATGAAATTTTTAATAAATATAAATTTTCATAAACGTCTTCTTTTGATATAATGCCCTAAAATTTTCAATATTGCAGCGTACCGAAGGTTTTCGTACATATTGCTGTATATGCTAACATTGTATCACTTGTACGCTGATCTTTACAGTGTATGTGTCATCAAAATTGAATGGTTCATCAATTCTGGTATCACTAGCTTTTAACAATTTTAAATTTATCCGATAGATTTTACAAAAAAACAAGTGACTGTACATTTTTATTAGATTTCATACCCAATGGGTCGCTACTCATAATTTTTGATATTTTATATTGATCCTACCTAGCTAAATTAGTTCAATTTTCACAGATAATAAATGTGCCAGTAGATTAATGTAAAATCCTTTGGTTAGCTAATATTGATGCAAGTTCAATTTGATGCAAGTTAGTTTGATGATAGGTTCATTGAAGAGCCAATGAAAAATAGTTAACTCATGTGTTTTAATTTCTTTTTTTTAAAGAATTAAAGGATGATTGAGTTGACTGATAAGCTAATGAAATGTTTTTAATTAAAATTATTATTTTTATAACAATTTCTAGTTTAGAAGTTTTTATAAGAGTAGTTGATTAAAGACAGATTTTAGTTGACTAAAATTAGCATTGTGGTTGCGTGACCTATAAATAGATTTGAATAGTCGATTTATTTTTCTTTGGTATATACGGTTGGATTTGCACCGACGGCTACTATCTAAAAGTATTTTAAATTTTTTTTTTAATAATTGAGATTATTGGTTTTTTTATCAATGATTAAGATTGATAGATCCTTATTCTTTAAATTCTATTTTCTGATTTTATTATTTACTGTGGGAATCATTAACATTACTAAGGGGAAGTGAATAGCGATTCATTAGGCTTGTCCGATTTCGTGTGCTCGTCTACCATCAATTATTATGCAAAAGCATAAATCAAACAATACAATAGAAACAAGTCTAAAACACATTGATTTTACGTGATTTGAAACTCTCTAGTCACTTAGACCCTCTAGTCCTTCACCACTAAGACCTACTCCTAAAGATACTATACTATCTCTCTTCGTTGGAGATGTTTTTTTTAGAGATAGAGAAATCTGTTACAATTTATTCTTTAGACAACACAAAATAAAACAAAGATACAAATAAAAATATGAACAATGTAAAAGAAACACTCTATAATGATGTATCTTTACTTTGACGTTAAAATCTTCCATGAAATAATTCTTTTATAGTTTTCAGGTCCGTATTGATTGCTGCCTAACAATCAACTATATCCACTCATTTATTTATCGGGTTTTTACCAAAAGCGTATCTAAGAATTGGTATTTATCAAAAGGTGTACCATAATTTCATTTTTACCAAAGAGCACACTCATTTTAATGAACTTTCTCTTATAGTCCTCCCGCTAACTACTGCCTTATTCTTTCTCTCTGTCAGTAATGAATTCCGAGACGTCTGAACATGCTTTTTCAGATTTTTTTATTTTAAAATAATATATTATGGAATCGGCTAAAAAATGTAAGATAAAAATCGAAAAATATTTCAGTGAAAAAAATATCTCATCCAACGTGATTTCAAAAATATAAAAAGATGATTTTTTATATTTGATTAATATAAATTAATATATTAAATAATATTTAATAAATATATTAATATATTTAAAAAAAATCTGAAAATCGTTGATTTCAGGCAGCGTGGGCTTGAAATAAAAAGATTTCAGGCCCACAAAAGATTTCAGGCCCAATGTGGGCCTGAAATCAAAAGATTTCAGGCCCAGCGTGGGCCTGAAATCTTTTGATTTAGGCTCGACGTGGACTCAATTTTTTTTATTTTAAAAATATATTAATATATAAAAAACTTATCAAAACACGTAATTTTAGATTAAAACGCAGGGTATGAAGTCACGCTAGGAGGGCCTGAACAAAGAAGTGTTCAGGCCATCCAGGCCTAAGGAGGGCCTAAACATAATCTTGGATAAATATATATAAGTAAATTAAATAAAAATATCAATAGTTCTAGTTAGGGTCGAGCTAAGAGATGGTATTTTTGGTGTCTAAACTGTTGATACAGTCTGACCCAATTATTGTTTTGGTGTTGACACCGATTTAAGTTTGGTTGAGTGAATTCGGATTAAGTCTTAGTCGGGGACTGGGCACGGAGTGAATGAAATCCTGGTGAGTGAAGCCGGGTCCGGGTGAGTGAAGCCAGGTGATGGAAATCCCGGTGGGTGAAGCCGGGTCCCGGTGAGTGAAGCCGAGTGACGGAAATCCCGGTGAGTGAAGCGAAGTCCTAGTGAGTGAAGCCAGGTAACTGAAATCCCGCTGAGTGAAGCCGGGTCCTGGTGAGTGAAGCCAGATGACTGAAATCCCGGTGAGTGAATCCGGGTCCTGGTGAGTGAAGCCGGGTGACGAAAATCCCGGTGAGTGAAGCCGGGTCCTGGTGAGTGAAGCCAGGTAACTGAAATCCCGGTGAGTGAAGCCGGGTCATAGTGAGTGAAGCTAGGTGACTGAAATCCCGGTGAGTGAAGTCGGGTCCTGGTGAGTGAAGCCAGGTGACGGAAATCCCGGTGAGTGAAGCCGGGTCTTGGTGAGTGAAGCCAGGTGACCGAAACCCTGGTGAGTGAAGCCAGGTCCTAGTGAGTGAAGATAGGTTGAATGAAGTCCCGGTGAGTGAAGCTGGGCACGAAGTCTTGGTCCGGGGGACTGAGCATTGAGTGTACTGGTCAGAGAGGGCACGTGAGCTCTTTCTCCGGTACCAGAATGAGTCAGAGAAGGCTAGAGAGCCCGTTCTCTTGACTTAGGGTTGAATTGGTCGAAGCTGGATCGGTCTGGAGACCGATCAGGGAGTTGGCATGAACTCCCTGTTGTGGATCGGTCTTGTGACCGATCCAAGGAAGTCTGACCGTTTTGGCGAACGATCAGAATGAGAACTGAAAGGTTCTGGTTGGCTCCTGATCGTTCTGGTGAATGATCATGGAGAAAATAGAATGTCTCTGTTTAGTATCTGATCGTTCTGGTGAACGATCAAAGAAGAGACAGTAGGTTTCTGTGAGAAACCTTGATCGGTTTATCTGACCGATCAAATATCGGACTGTCATCATCCTGACCGATCAGGATGGCTCCTGATCGGTTTGGTGACCGATTAGGTCACTCCCTGATCGGTCAGGGAGTGACCTGATCTGTCACCAAACCGATCAGGGCACAACCTGATCGGTCAGGTGACCGATCAGGTGTGTGGTTCCTGCGGGTTGTGGCAAGCAAACTGCTGGATTGATCAGAGTGACCAATCCACATCCCTGATCGGTCAGTGTGACCGATCACAAGAAGATCCACGATCCCTGTGACCTCACTGGACCGATCAGGCTAGAGCCTGATCGTTCAGGGCTTTCACTGATCGGTCTGGTGACCGATCAGGGTCATCACTGATCGGTCTGGTGACCGATCAGTGTCTGAACTTTAATTTGAAATCGCTGTTAGACGCTCTGAATAGTTCTGGTTTCTTTCTGATACCTGCTGATTTTGTTTGATATGCTTTGCTAATCAAGCCAAGGAGAAGAGTCAATGGCGACTTTCACCGTGGCAGGTTTGTCTGTTTCCTGTTTCCAGGTCTCAATGGCTTCTGGCACGGCTAGCGACTGACGGAGGCTCAGCTGAAGAGGTCTTCAGTGGACTGAGCGCTCAGTGGAGTCAGTGGTGTTGGAGCAATCGGCCCTAAGATGGTCCGGTGTGACCATGGGTTTTGATGTTTGTGCAAAGGGTTTAAGTTAGGTTTACCTTTGTATTTGATATGCGTATGTTGAGTGTGCAGGTTGTACAGGTTACGCATATGGACCTGACTGGACGTCCTCAGTACGGTGAAGGATGGCATGGAGGCCAGCTGGAGGCTGGCGTGCGCATCTGAGGGACCATGGAGTGCAGGGACGATGAGCTGATGGGCGCGGACTTCGAGACGTACGTGAAGGGTGGCATGGATGCAAGCTGGAGGCTTGCGTGCGCATCCGAGGGACGAGGGCCGAAGATGAAGAGGGCGCGAAGGCAATAGTCGAGGCTGCGGATGAGGAGTCAGTCGAGTCGTGAGGGTCGAGTGCTGTGTGAATGTACTCGGGAACGGTTTCAGTTAGGGACCAGTCGACTGCCCTGGGGGCAGTCGACTGGTAGGTGGCTGGTAAGTTGGCAAATTCGAACGTTGGAGTGTCAACGGTCGAATTTGGCTGGCACCAGTCGACTGCCCTGGGGGCAGTCGACTGGTGGCGTGATTTCCAGCCCGAGTCTATTTAAAGGGGGACTCGATCGGGCTGGGGTTTCTTGACGAAACTTGCTTGGGTAAAGCCGGTTAGTAGTCTACTGTGTTCACAAAGCGTCCAAGGTGTTGTGGTGAGGTTTCTCCACCCACAAGGAGCGACACGTGATAGCCGGAGGTTATCCGGGGAGTGATCCACCGACGGATTGTTGGATTAGTCACCCGGCCGGGGTGGATACCAACTAAATACGGTTTGTTAGCGTTTGTTCTTTGTTGTTAGTTTTATTATCTTGTATTTCCGCTGTGCAAACTAACAACGTAGGTTGAAAGAATCAAAGAAACGCTATTCACCCCCCTCTAGCGGACATCTACGATCTAACAAGTGGGTCAGGCTGTGGCTCAGTGGGTGCTGATGAAGCCTGACGATGGTGAGCAGGAGCTTAAGAAGAAGCTGAGATGCAGAGGAGCGGGAGAAGCGAGAACAGATAGAAAAATGAGTGAAGTTTGGCTGGTTGTTTGAGCTCTCTGTAAAGCTTCTTGAGCGTTCCTGTTAGATTTTTGGTGAGGTTTCTTCTCGTGATCTCTTGTACTCAAGTTCATTCATCTGTGAGATCTGTGGAGAGGTTTCTCCACTGAGAAGGAGGCTCTATTATATCCGGGTTCACCGGGGCTTGATCTGCCGACGATCAAGGGATCACCCACCTCACGGGCACGCCAAGGTGTAGGGACAAGTTATCCCCAAACCTTGTACATCCTGGTGTTAGCGTCTGTTTGGTTTGCTCTTCCTTGTCTATTTTTCTTTCTGTGTTTTTGTTTCCGCTGCTAACTTTGATCGCAGAAAGAAAAGTGCAAAAGAGGCAAATAGTTTTAGTGTCTAGCTACATTCACCCCCCCTCTCTAGCCATCCAAAGTTTCAACAAGTGGTATCAGAGCCTGGGGCTCTGTTCAAACGGACTAACACCCGAGAGTCAACAAGATGACGATGGGAGGAGAAGGTTTCAGCACAAACATACATCCGTTCTTGGATGGAACTGATTTTCTATATTGGAGGTCAAGGATGGAGTTTTACCTCAAGACCAACATCAGTATGTCGTTCACTGTGAAGGAGGGTTTCATCCCTCCAAGAGATGCTGAGGGAAACGAGTTGAATTTCTCGAGGTGGTCGGCAGAACAAATCCGGAAGGGAGAAGCCGATGCTAAAGCCGTGGTCACCCTGCAGCGTGGGATGACCAAGGAGCAGTTAATAAAAGTTGGTCCCTTCACCAGTGCCAAGGACCTCTGGAGCAAGCTCATTGAGCTCCATGAAGGAACTCAAGATACCTGGAGAGCCAAGAAAGATCTCCTTCTCAGCCAACTCCAGAACTTGACAATGAAAGAAGATGAAACTGTAAGTATACTTCATGGTCGGTTCAAGGAGATCGTCAATGGTCTGCATTCCATCAGTGAGAAGGTAGAAAATCGAGACCTTGTAAGGTATGTTCTCAAAGCCTTCCCTAGGAATGCATGTTAGTAATATGAGAGAAGTGTCCTAAGGCAATCGCCTTATGATTGTAAACATTTATTTTAATAAATGAAAATTCACTATTTGAGTATACATGTTTGTGTATTTGATTGAGATCTTAAACTCATTTACTGAATGTCCGCAATACAATTCACAGCATGAGAGAATTTGTGATGAATTCACAACTAGTGATTATCTCTACATGTGCAATTGTGAAGTATTGAAAATATCCCTAGTCGATGAATTGATAACTACGAACACTATCAATTCTGTTGAGACTAACATGGGTTATTCTCTAATCAGCTGATTCTCACTGGCTGGTGACATTGGGATGTCCGGAGATAAACATGAATGCTAATTAAGGGAACTAGTTCATTGGAGTGACTGGCTGTAAAACTTCACATGGTAGTCTATATATAGACATGTCAGTGAAGTTATTACCGCAGCTTAAGTGCGATGTTCCTTTGACTTGCGGTGTTCAAGTTATCTTGGTCATGAAGACTTATACTTTAACATCTTAAGCAAGCATCTCCAAGGAGGTGTGGACCCAGGATGGTTAGGTATAAGCCGAAGTCCCCGAAGATGTTTGAACAGCCTACAAAGGATTCACCACTCCTTGCGAGGAGATGTATACCCAAGGCCTATCGTCAGATTGTTACTCAAAGCCTCTGGCCAGAGCATGACATGTTTAGAGTATGAGTCTCTTAAATACATGAGAGTAATTAGAAATCCATTGGACGAGAAAGACATTACTTGGGCTAGGTGTGACGTAGTCAGCCTAGTGGGGACTGACACATATAGACCATGTCTTGAACCAAGTGGGTATAAGATGGTGAAGGGAATGGGGCACGATTCATTAGAGCTGCTGAAGGGTTTCAGAATTATTTCTGAGGTTAACCGTTGATCTTTCGATTAATTGGGGGTCATGATGTACTACTAGGTGCCACTCATGATCGTTCTATAATTGGTTGATTATAGACGGCCAACATAAATCGAAAGCCTATTTAGTCACACGCACTACGAGTAATCCGAGGGATTTAAAACGAGTTGAAAATTGGATTTTCCAATCAAGAGAAATAAGTCAAATCTGAATTTATCAGAGGCGCATTGGAAGCTTAAAATGGTTAAGTCTTTTGAAGGCTTATTGGACGAATTAAATGAGTTTAATTCGCGAGGAGGTGGCTTGGTGTGGCCGGCCAAAGAGGGTGCTTTGGTTTGGCCGACCACAATAAAGGAGGGAAACCAATTTATTTGGTTTAAATTATAAAATAAATCAAGCGCGATTTGTTTTATAAAATTATGGATAAATAAATTTATATAAAGAAATTTATATAAAGAGATTTATTTTCATGGAAATTAAAATAAACCTTGGATTGGTTTATTTTATTTTATAAAATCAATTATGAATTGATTTTTCCATGATAAGAAAAATTTATAAATTTTTGTGAAAAATTATTCCATAATAAAAGGGGAGATGTGCTTGTTTTATTATAAAGTTAGTTATAATAAAACTTGGCATAACGGAATAATTAATAGGAAAATTTATAGGATAAATTCTTATGAAAATTTATTCCGTTAAAGGGGAGACTTGGCAATGGAGAAGCTACTATATAAAGGAACCAAGGCAAGGCTTGAATTCTAATTAAGAGAAAAGTAGTAAGCTCTCTCTCTCTCTTATTCTCTCCCTCTCTCTCTCTAGGGCCGGCGCCCTCTTTCTCTCTCTAGGGCCGGCGCCCTCTCTCCTCCCCTAGGGCCGGCGCACCGCCTAGGGTTGCCGTGAGCCTCCTCCACCAATAAGGTGCCAAAGAAGAAGAAGAAGCGGGTCGCAACTCCTTCCTTCCCCCGGAATCTTGATTCCGTTACTTGGTGGTTAGTTTCCATCTCTCTCTCTTGATATTATAGTTGTGCCTTTGGAGAATCTAGTAGTTCTCGTCGGTACAAAACTCGTGGCTTTGCGAAGTCATCCCGAAGAGAACTCGGCGTGGACCCTAATAGAGGCGGAGCTTCCAAGGGATGCTACGGTTGGATCTCGTCCCTTACTTCGAGTTACGCGAGGTATTGAGTAAATTAATTTACTTTCTGTAAAATTTTAATTTATGATCATGTCCACACATCATAAGGTTGCATGCTAGATACGTGGTTAAAATAATTTGAGAAATTATTTATGCTAATTCTTCCGCTGCACGTAATTATTTTTTTAAATTACGAACCCGTATCCATGTCAACATGCACCCGGTCCCAACAATGCCTTATGGTCATCCATGGTGAATGCTTACAAACTTCTAATGATTATAAATTCTATTACAATAGAAGATTTTTAGGTCTATCAGTGGGTTTTCTCCAAAATCCACTGATGGACCTAAGATATTTGGATTTCTCAAAATCCAATAACAATAGTTAGAGTTGAGCTAGGAGATGGTATTTTTGGTGTTCAAACTTCTAATGATTATAAATTATGTTGCAATAGAAGATTTTTAGGTCTATCAGTGGGTTTTCACGAAAACCCACTGATGTGTTGGAACCCGGATGGCTAGAGAGGGGGGGGTGAATATAGCCAATCACTTTGACCTTTGGCACAAATCGAATTTCTGCACTCAAACTTATCAGTAGCACAGCGGAAGAAATAATCACAGAGTAATCAGAAAACAGAAAACGAAAGCAAAGCAGACACACTAGCAAGATCGCTAACAAGGAGGGTTTACAAGGTTCGGGGATAACTTGCCCCTACTCCTTGGCGTGCCCTTAAGGTGGGCGATCTCTTGATCGTCGGCAGATCAAGCCCCGGTTAACACCGGATAGAAGACAATCTCCTTCTCGGTGGAGAAACCTCTCCACAGCGTTTCAATCACAGATTTAAGTTTAAGCACAAAGAAACAACAAGAAGGATCTTACTCAAGCACTTAGCAAAGACAAGAACACAGCAAGCTTTCCTAAGCTCCACCCGGCGGCAATCTCACGCAAGAAACCCTTCCTTGTGTTTTCTCGCTGTCGGACTCCAAGCCTCTTGTTCTCTCCTTCAAGCGCTCAAGTAATGGATGATTGCTTCTCGATTGCAGTAGCTTGCTCAAGGTGATGAAAACTTCAGAACGCGCAAGCTAGATGTGGAGAACACACAGGCGCAGCAAGAACTTCGTTCGCAAAGACTAGAACTCAACCTCTGTTTCAACGAACCCTTCTTCCACCCTTTTGTTTCTCCACTCAGCACCAGGTGACAGCATCTCCTGCAGCCTCCAGCTGCTTCCCTGCCAACGCCAGCAACCACTGAGCCCTTCCTGGACTTCCTGAGCTCCCCTCAGCCAAGCTCCAGTCAACTGCTCCAGTCTGCAGCTCCGGCCGTTGCAACCTGAGATGGAAAACGGACAAACCTGCTCCAAGGAAAGCCTCCATTGACTTCTCCTTGAGTGTTTGAATCCTCCCCTGTCACCTGCAGCTTAATCAGAGTGTTAGAGCATCATATCAAACAGCAAATCATATATCAGATGTTAAGCGCAGAGAATCGGATACGTTCAGACGCGATCAGAGCGTCTGACAGTGCATTTTGAATTAAAGTGATCGGTCACCGGACCGATCAGAGAGCCTCCTGATCGGTCACCAAACCGATCAGGCTGGGTCCAGACCGATCAAGCTCCGTCTTGATCGGTCCCCAACGCTCGATTAGAAATTGCGATTTCTTTGGGTCTCTCCTGGAACGAACACCAGACCGATCCCAGGTTGTGGGTCGATCACCCAACCGATCCACTCCTTTATCAGGCGATTTTTGAGTTTCGCAGTACAGACCCCCTGATCGATCACAGGACCGATCAGGAAATCTCCTGATCGGTCACCAGACCGATCAGGTAGTGACCAGACCGATCAGGCTCCGTCCTGATCGATCATAGTGAGGAACCTGCGATGTTGGATCGTTCTCCAGAACGATCTGCACAGTGATCCTGATCGGTCACCAGACCGATCAAGAGCAGTTCAGCAAGGGAACTCAACCTCACTGTTTGCTCCCTGATCGGTCACCAGACCGATCAGGAGCAAAGTAATGGGTGAGACACGTACTCCCTGATCGGTCACCAGACCGATCAGTCATCGCTGGATCGGTCACCAGACCGATCCATGAAGGAGCACCGTGCTAACTCCCTGATCGATCACCAGACCGATCCAGGGGCTCCAACCTAGCCCTCCAAGCTAGGGTTTCATCCACCTTAGCCCTCCAAGCTAAGGATTTTTCACCTAACCCTTCAAGTTGGGAATTTGCACCTAACCCTCCAAGTTAGGACTTTTCACTTAGCCCTCCAAGCTAAGACTTTTCACCCAACTCTTCCGGATTAGGACTTTTCCAAACCTAGCCCTCCAAGCTAGTACCTGACCCTCCAAGCCAGGACTTTTTCACCTAACTCTCCAAGATAGGAATTTGCACCTAACCCTCCAAGTTAGGACTTTTCACCTAGCCCTCCAAGTTAGGACTTTTCACCTAGCCCTCCAAGCTAGGACTTTTCACCCACCTCTTTCGAATTAGGACTTTTCACACACCTAGCCCTCTAAGCTAGGATTTTCAACACCTAACCCTCCAGGTTAGGATTTTCCAACACCTAGCCCTCCAAGCTAGGATTTCCCATACCATGCCTGATCCCCGACCAGGACTTAATCATAATCATCATAATCAATCTAAACTAAAATCGATGTCAACACCAAAACAATCAGGGTCAGACTGCATCAACATGATGGACCTAGGATATTTGCATTTCTCAAATCCAATATCAATAGTTAGAGTTGAGCTAGGAGATGGTATTTTTGGTGTCCAAACTTCTAATGATTATAAATTATATTGCAATAGGAGTTTTCTAGGATGAATCAGTGGGTTTCGGTGAAAACTCACTGATGGACCTAGGATACTTGGATTTCTCCATACTTGATATCTATATTTAGAATTTACTTAGAAGATGTTATTTCTGATGTGTAAACTTAGTACCAATAATGTTTAGTTATGTTCTCTAACCATATCAGTTGGCACACAAAGATTATAAATATGACTGCATCTTGGACACAGTTAAAAGAAACATCTCTTTCAATATGATTTCAAAAATATAAAAAGATAATTTTTTATATTTGATTAATCTAAATTAATATAATAAATAATATTTAATAAATATATTAATATATAAAAAACCTATCAACACACGTAATTTCATATTCAAACGCAGGGCCTGAAATCACGGTAGGAGGGCCTGAGGTCATCAGATGACTTCAGGCCCAAGGCATTGAAATTTTTTTATTTTATTTTTTTAATATTTAATTATTATTTATTAAATTAATTATTTATAAGGTCTGATGACTTCAAGCCTTTCTAGGATGACTTCAGGCCCTGCATTTGAATCTGAAATCACGTGTTTTGATAGGTTTTTTATATATTAATATATTTTTAAAATAGAAAAAAATTTGAGTGCACGTTGGGCCTAGGATATTTGGATTTCTCAAAATCCAATATCAATAGTCAGAGTTGAGCTAGGAGATGGTATTTTTGGTGTCAAAACTTCTAATGATTATAAATTATGTTGCAATAGGAGATTTTTATGTCTATCGGTGTGTTTTCACAAAAACCCACTGATGGACATAGGATATTTGGATTTCTCAAAATCCAATATCAATAGTTAGAGTTGAGCTAGGAGATGGTATTTTTGGTGTCCAAACTTCTAATGATTATAAATTTTGTTGCAATAGGAGTTTTCTAGGATGAATCAGTGGGTTTCGGTGAAAACTCACTGATGGACCGAAAAAATATTTCAGTTAAAAAAATATCTCATCGAACGTGATTTCAAAAATATAAAGAGATGATTTTTCATATTTGATTAATATAAATTAATATATTAAATAATATTTAATAAATATTTTAATATATACAAAAAATTGAAATCCTTTGATTTCAGGCTGTGGGCCTGAAGTTTTTGATTTCAGACCCACGTTGGGCCTGAAATCTTTTGATTTTAGGCCTGACGTGGACTCAAATTTTTTTCTATTTAAAAAAAATATTAATATATAAAAAAATCTATCAAAACACGTGATTTCAGATTCAAACGCAGAGCCTGAAGTCATCCTAGGAAGGCATGAAGTCATCAAACCTTATAAATAATTAATTTAATAAATAATGATTAAATATAAAAAAAATTAAAATAAAAAAATTTCAGTGCCTTGGGCCTAAAGTCATCTGGCTTTAGGCCCACGCTAGGCCTGAAGTCAGATGACTTCAGGCCCTCCTACCGTGATTTCAGGTCCTGCGTTTGAATATGAAATTACGTGTTTTGATAGGTTTTTTATATATTAATATATTTATTAAATATTATTTATTATATTAATTTAGATTAATCAAATATAAAAAATTATTTTTTTATATTTTTGAAATCATGTTGAAAGATATGTTTCTTTTAAGTGTGCCCAAGATGCAATCATATTTATATATCTTTGTGTGCCAACTGATACGGTTAGAGAACATAACTGAAAATTATTGGTACTAAGTTTGCACATGGGAAATAACATCTCCTAAGTAAATTCTAAATATAGATATCAAGTATGAAGAAATCCAAGTATCCTAGGTCCATAAGTGAGTTTTCACTGAAACCCACTGATTCATCCTAGAAAACTCCTATTGCAACAAAATTTATAATTATTAGAAGTTTGGACAGCAAAAATACCATCTCCTAGCTCAACTCTAACTATTGATATTGGATTTTGAGGAATCCAAATATCCTAGGTCCATCAGTGGGTTTTGGTGAAAACCCACTGATAGACCTAAAAATCTCCTATTGCAACATAATTTATAATCATTAGAAGTTTGGATACCAAAAATACCATCTCCTAGCTCAACTCTAACTAGAACTATTGATATTTTTATTTAATTTACTTACATATATTTATCCAAGATTATGTTTAGGCCCTCCTTAGGCTTAGAGGGCCTGAACACTTCTTTGTTCAGGCCCTCCTAGCGTGACTTCAGACCCTACGTTTTAATATGAAATTATGTGTTTTGATAGGATTTTTTATATATTAATATATTTTTAAAATAAAAAAATTTTGAGTCCACGTCAGGCCTGAATCAAAAGATTTCATGCCCCACGTGGGCCTGAAATAAAAAATTTCAGGCCTGCGCTGGGCCTGAAATCTTTTGATTTCAGGCCCATGCTGCCTGAAATCAAGGATTTCAATTTTTTTTAATATATTAATATATTTATTAAGTATTATTTAATATATTAATTTATATTAATCAAAAATAAAAAATCATTTCTTTATATTTTTGAAACCACGTTGGATGGGATTTTTTTTCACTGAAATATTTTTTCAATTTTTACCTTACATTTTTTGCTGATTCCATAATATATTATTTTAAAATAAAAAGTCTGAAAAAGCATGTTCAGACGTCTCGGAATTCGTTACTGATAGAGAGAAAGAAAAGACAGTAGTTAGCGAGAGGGGTATAAGAGGAAGTTCATTAAAATGAGTGCACCCTTTGGTAAAAATGAAACTATGGTATATTTTTTTGGTAAATATCAATTCTTGGGTACACCCTTTGGTAAAAAGCCGTTTATTTATTGCATTGTTGAATTCGAATGTTGCATTGGGAGGATGAGTCTTTCTAACACAACTTTGACCACACCAATTGATTGCTAACAACCATCAATCAACTTCGAAATTTACGTTCGCTACAATGGTAATAACAGTTTACTACTCCACACCATAAATTGACTGATAGTCAAACAGTCAAAGTTCTAAACTTTCCTTTCTCTAGAATAGCGACAACAATTAAATGTTATTCTCCAACAATTGATTGATAAAGATTAATTGAGTTTTAGACATTTTCTTCACTACAATATCAACTGATTACTTAGGTAGTAGTCGACTGATCTTTAACAAACCCTCTTAAACCTTCTCAAATTTTGATTTTGAGATTTAAAAGTTCATTAGTTGATTGATATTATTTAACAATTAACTGATACCTTATTTCAACATTACCAAGGGTGAATTTTCATTTGGCCTAGTATCTGATTGATTTTAACTTATCAAGATTTCCTTTGTGCAATATTCAATTAATTTTAATCTACCAAGACTTTTTGTTATCAATTATTCGGTCAACCTTGATATGTATGAACTTCACAATTGCCTAATATCCGATCAACCAGATTGATTTTAACTTACCAAGATTTCCTTTGTGCAACATTCAATTAATTTTAATCTACCAAGACTTTTTGTTACCAATTATTCGGTCAACCTTGATATGTATGAACTTCACAATTGCCTAATATCCGATCAACCAGCTTGACCTTTCAAGATTTCACTACTGCCAAACATTTAGTTTTTCTTGACTTGTTTGGACTTACATTCTTGTGCCTAACATTCAGTCCTTTATGACATGTCAAGACTTCACTTCTTGTTCCTAGCATCGAATCCTTCACGACATGTTTGGACTTTTTTATTGCCAATTATTTGACTCTCCTTGATTTGTTTGTTCTTCTCTCATCGCCAAGCGCCTAATTAATCTTGACTCACTTGGATTTCACATCTCATGTCAAGTGTCTGGTCCTCCATGACTTACTTGGAGTTCGCCTTTGCCAACTCCCTAAATACTTTCAACTATCAAGTGTTTGGTCATCCATAACTCACTTCGACTTCGCCTCTCATGTCAACTTCTTGTTGGACTTCCAACCATTAAATAACTCACTTGGACTTTGCCTCTCATGTCAACTTCTTGTTGGACTTCCAACCATCAAGTCCAATCAACTATGACCTACTTAAACTTCTCTCTTAACAATTCTCTATTGAACTTTTGTTTCTAAATGTCTGGTCAACCATGACCCACTTGGACTCTCCATTAACAAGCATTTGATAAATCATGACTTAATTTTTTTCTTGACTATGCACATTCAAATTAATCTTGATCAACCTAACTCGAGGTCGATTGTACCGACGATCTCCCTCTCCAATAAACTCTCCTTCTACTTGACGTCTCGCTGTCGTTAACAAATATATTAATCAACCATCGAGACTCAACTTGAGCTTAGTCAATCAATTTTGATCAACTCGATCCATCATTAACTAGAGGTCAATAGCACCAACGTTTCTACCAACTTTTCTACTCTTGTCTCTGAATTTTAAAATCTCAATTGCTTTTTGATAGAAATTGAGTTTTCTCCTAATCGGTTGAATTCTAGAAATAAAATAAGAACTTGAAAGAAAAAACACAAGACATATGAGCATGGATCTATTGCTTCTTAGAATCATGGCATAATAAGAATAAAAAATATAAATCGAATGACAAAGAACCTAATTGAAGATCTATCCTTGTCGTAGCATTGTCGGCATGATCCCTGTGGAAGAAGATGCGGCGAAAAGAAGAAGGAAGATATTCCAAGAGGCTTAGGGTTGAAGGCGTCGTAAAGCTTCTTGTTAATGGGGAACAAGAAACTAGGTTAAGATGCCTTCGGGACCTCCCTTTTATATAGGAATTTAATCTGTTATTAGCCTATAGGTAATAACAGATTGGGCTAAAGGTTCTATATATTAAACCCGCATCCAATAATATAAAACCTAAAAAACATAAGTTAAATAACTTTAAAGGGTTCAAATTATATTTACATGTGTAACTTATCAATAAGTCCACCTAATAGAGATAATAATATCCAACAATCTCCCACTTGAGCTATATGTGAGTTGTATATTAAAAACAAGTTAAACTTTATCTGATATCAAACTTTATGGGTATAAAATACCTCTATAAAAAATCTGGTACATTACCTTTATTGGTATAAGACTAAAGAGGTCATAACTATTGTATATGATCGTAACAAGGCTCAACAGTAATCACAATACTAATGTCATTAACGACATAGATTAAGATGTAGATATATAGAGTGAAAATTACATGAAATGTGATCAATACATGTCAATTTCCAACTGGTCCAAAGTGATCCAAAAGAATATGATCATATTTGTAAATACCTTATGCTAAACTGCAAGAACAAATCATCATTCAAACTTTATGATTCCAAAAAGAATCTATATCATATTTATAAACACCAAATACTAAACAGCAATAGTAAATCATGATATCATATTCAAAGTGTCAAACAAACATATGAATTCCTATTAATGGTTTGAACTTTAAGTATGTACAATAATCAAAATAAAATATTTATTTTTATTAACATAGAACATTAAAATAAATACAGATTCCTACTGGATGAGTTCTTCTCTCATAAGAAGAACTCTCATATCCATAACATGCGCATGAAACACCTTAGGCACCAAACCTTTGGTGAGTGGATTGTGTGGGATCATTGTGATCGATAAAGGGGGGGGTGAATATCGATAACGCCTTTTTCAAAAATTAATTGAGAGTAAGCATAGCGGAAATAAAGAACTTCGTAAGATAAACCACTGCTAACACAGTTTGTTTTACTTAGTTCGGAGTTTGTGACGACTCCTACTCCAAGGCCCATGGTCCTTGACCATTTTCGTTGGGCAATACTATAAGTTAGAAAATGATGTATAAGTATAAGGATTTAAGTACAGAATTGAATTGAAAATTTTATACCAATGACACATAAGAAAAAGAGCAAAACTTGTTGGAGCAGCGTGTTGTCGATCTTGAACGTTGTTTGTCACGCCCCAAGACCAACAGAACCGCTGATTCAATATAAAATCGGACAGCAACTCCCCTGTCTTGTGGACAATTTACACAAACATATAAACACCCACGCAGTATAAGTGGCATCTGGCCTCAAAACAGATATATATCATATGAAAATAATAGCATCACAACACAGAATATCGTAGAAACTCACCTGAGTTGCCCCCAGGGCAGGCGCACAGCAAAAACCACATCACAAAGTCCAACAAAGGACTCAAAAATATAATACCGCATGAATAAATCAAATACAAGTCCACGATATCGAAATGAATACAAAATATAGACTATGCTATAAAAAAAGAACGACAATTTACCAAAAGGCGTACCAAAGAATTAGTATTTACCAAAAGGCGTCCCATGGTTTCATTTTCACCAAAGGGGGCACTTATTTTAGTGAACTTCCTCTTATACCTCTCCTGTCATGTACTGCATTCTCTTTCTCTCTCAGTAACAAATTTCGAGATGTCTGCACATGCAACGTGACTTAATTACTGCCTTTTATTTTAAAATAATATATTATGGAATCGGTGCTAAATTAAAAAAACGTAAGGTAAAAGTTGAAAAAATATTTCATTTAAAAAATTTCTCATCCAACGTGATTTAAAAATATAAATAAATATTTTTTATATTTGATTAATAGAAATTAATATATTAAATAATATTTAATAAATATATTAATGTATAAAAAATATAAATAAATGTTTTTTATATTTGATTAATAGAAATTAATATATTAAATAATATTTAATAAATATATTAATGTATAAAAAATAAAAAAATTGAAAAAAAACTGACCGTGGGCCTGAATCTTTTGATTCAGGCCTGACGCGGACTCAAATATTTTTTCTATTTTAAAAATATATTAATATATAAAAAAACGTATCAAAACCCACTGATATTTCTAAACTACTCCTATTTCATTGGTGATATCTAATATATAAATGTTTGGATACCTAAAACATCATCTCCTACCTCTACCCTCTCTATTCATATGGAGTTTTCAGAAATCCAGATATGATAGGTCCATTAGTGAGTTTTGGTCAAAACCCACTGATATTTCTAAACTACTCCTATTGCATTGGTGATATAGAGTGTATAGATGTTTGGACACCTAAAACATCTTCTCCTAGGTCAACCCTGTCTATTGATATAGGGTTTTTAGAAATCCAGATATGGGAAGTCCATCAGTGGGTTTTGGTCAAAACCCACTGATATGGCTAAATTACTCCTATTGCATTGGTGATATCTAATATATAGATGGTTGGACACCTAAAACATCATCTCCTTCCTCTAACCTCTCTATTCATATGGAGTTTTCAGAAATCCAGATATGGGAGGTCCATCAGTGGGTTTTGGTCAAAACCCACTGATAGACCTAACAATCTCCTATTGCAACATAATTTATAATCATTAGAAGTTTGGACACCAAAAATACCATCTCCTAGCTCAACTCTAACTAGAACTATTGATATTTTTATTTAATTTACTTACATTTATCCAAGATTTGTTCAGACCCTCCAGGCCCAAGGAGTAGTTTAGTCATATCAGTGGGTTTTGACCAAAACCCACTGATGGACCTCCCATATCTGGATTTCTGAAAACTCCATATGAATAGAGAGGTTAGAGGTAGGAGATGATGTTTTAGGTGTCCAACCATCTATATATTAGATATCACCAATGCAATAGGAGTAATTTAGCCATATCAGTGGGTTTTGACCAAAACCCACTGATGGACCTCCCATATCTGGATTTCTGAAAACCCTATATCAATAAACAGGGTTGACCTAGGAGAAGATGCTTTAGGTGTCCAAACATCTATACACTCTATATCACCAATGCAATAGGAGTAGTTTAGAAATATCAGTGGGTTTTGACGAAAACTCACTGATGGACCTATCATATCTGGATTTCTGAAAACTCCATATGAATAGAGAGGGTAGAGGTAGGAGATGATGTTTTAGGTGTCCAAACATCTATATATTAGATATCACCAATGAAATAGGAGTAGTTTAGAAATATCAGTGGGTTTTGACCAAAACTCACTGATGGACCTCCCATATCTGGATTTCATTATAATACCATTTTATTATTATGTAATTATATATTATACCTTTTTTATAAAAATTATAAATAACATGTAATTATATATTATACATTTTTATAATTTTTTAATATTTTTTTATATTTAATTATGGAGGGCCTGAAGTCATCAGACTTCAGGCCCCAAGGGCACTGAAAAATTTTTATTTTTAAAAATATTTTTTATATTTAATTATTATTTATTAAATTAATTATTTATAGGATCTGAAGTTATTTGACTTCAGACCCTCTTGGGATGACTTCAGACCCTGCGTTTGAATCAGAAATTAAGTGTTTTGATATGTTTTTTTATATATTAATATATTTTTAAAATAAAAAAAAATTGTGTCCACGTCGGGCCTGAATCAAAAGATTTCAGGCCCTACGTGGACCTGAAATAAAAATATTTTAGGCCCAGCGTGGGCCTGAAATCAATAGATTTCAGGCCCACGGTTAGTTTTTTCAATTTTTTTTTATTTTTTATAGATTAATATATTTATTAAATATTATTTAATATATTAATTTCTATTAATCAAATATAAAAAATATTTATTTATATTTTTAAATCACGTTGGATGAGAAATTTTTTAAGTGAAATATTTTTTCAACTTTTACCTTACGTTTTTTAATTGAGCGCCGATTCCATAATATATTATTTTAAAATAAAAGTCAGTAATTAAGTCACGTTGCATGTGCAGACGTCTCGGAATTTGTTACTTAGAGAGAAAGAGAAGGCAGTACATGACAGGAGGGGTATAAGAGGAAGTTCTCTAAATTAAGTGCACCCTTTGGTGAAAATGAAACCATGGGACGCCTTTTGATAAATACCAATTCTTTGGTACGCCTTTTGGTAAATTGCCAAAAAAAAGAAACAAAAAACACAGCGAAAACACCCATCCTATGGAGTCAGGGGACCCGGGGCCGCAGTTGGGCTCCTTCTTTGAGCTATTAACCTGAAAATAAAAGCATTGTGATGGATGGTGAGTCCAAGTGGACTCTGCGGGTATATAGAAAGATATGCATGACAGAAAAATAGCTAAATAAGCTATACATAAACAACATGATACAATCTCAACAATAGTATTAGAAATATGCAAAACCGAAGTAACAAATAACTGTATATACCCGAAATCCGTCTATCCTGATCATAAAAGGAACTCGTATCATATGAGCAAGTGCAAGGTCATCAAACCATACAAACGGTATATCTTGTATGTGTATGTTAAACAAGTGCAGCAAATAAATGCAACAATCACAATCAAAATGCACAATGCATCATATGCACATGATGTAATGATATAGTCACCCCTGATGCTAGTCAAGCCACCGAGACATGCAATAATGTATCGCCCGAGTGGGTAGGGTTGTGACAATGTACGCACTCTGTCATCACTATTCCTTAGTGACCGAGTGGACAGGATGTTGGCGGGGGACCACCCCTACCCTATATATATATGAGGGAGCGTCGCTCTCATCTCCTCTGGTCTATGGTAAGATAAGGGATCCCTGTCTGCTACCATGCTCCAGAACCACTACCCATGAGCGGCCGAGCGGAGCAGTACATAGTAAATGCACACACCCAATGGTATCCACTAACCAATGAGTGGCCGTGTGTGTGCATATCATGTACCAGAAGATGATAGGCTCAACCACAAGGGAGTCGCTGATCGCCGGCATGCAACAGTGCAAGGATGGTGCATGACTCTGAACACATGCAACCCCTTCCGATCATCATACATAACTCAACCTAACATGCATAGGTCGATCATAGGTATAATAACCTAACCATTATGCATCTGGGTGTACATGCAAGCAATAATAGAAATCAAACAATGCATATATAAGATGACAAACCTCTATATCTACCCACACATGCATACATGATTACTATACGGAGTCAGATATCAGTAAATGAGACTGTATAGAAATGAATAGATTATCTCAAAGATCAAGCATAAGCATCAAGCATGATAACAAACGGTAGCAGATTTAAGATAAACAAACCTACTGCAATAAACATAAATTGTCATGCATAAAGATAAAGTGGGACTACAGATACTAGCATGAAGTACCCGCCTCAAATGAAGATGCTCGAATCCAAAGAGAATCTCCCGTCCAGAAATCAGCACAAATCAATCCACGTCAATGTCCTGTATCAAAGGACATAAGCTTAGCTACATTACACATGATTCTTAGCTAAACTAACTTCCTTAATTAATCAAGATCATCCTAATTTATAACGTTAGTTACCTAACTCTTAAGTAATGATTAATCCCTAATTAAACCCAATTATCAGAGTTAGGTTTAACTTAGGTTTAATCTACCCCTAACCCAAGATCAAACCAATACCTAATCCTCAAATTCCGAGACCACAATAAATACCCAAGAGACTATACAACCAATAGAAAAAAAACTAGATGAAAAATCCCTTTTATTGTTGTTTACAACGAGGCACAAGGTGAGGAGGTACACCACCAAGGTCAACCCATTCATTATTGTTGGTGCAAGTTGCATCAATGATGTTCTCCTTTATGTGTTTTAATGTTTGACAATGTACTTAAGTCAGTAATATGTTGAACAGACAAAGGGGAGCTAAGGAGAAGTAACCTAAGCCTGAGAAAAGTCCTAGTTAAGCTAGGCATGGAAACCCTAAGACCTAGCGAAGGGCCGCTAGGCTTTGGCGAAGGGCTGCCAGAAAGAGAAGACCTAGCAAAGGGCTGCTAGGCACCTGACGAAGGGTTGTCAGGAAAATAAGACCTAGCGAAGGGCTGCTAGGCACCTGACGAAGGGTTGTCAGGAAAATAAGTCCTAGCGAAGGGCTGCTAGGCACCTGACGAAGGGATGTCAGGGGAACAAGTCCTAGCAACGGGCTGCTAGGCACCTAGCGAAGGGATGCTAGGTATCATAACCAAAAGACCTAGCGAAGGGCTGCTAGGCACCTAGTGAAGGGCTGCTAGGTATCGTAACCCTAAGACCTAGCGAAGGGCTGCTAGGCACCTAGTGAAGGACTGCTAGGCATAGAAGACCTAGCGAAGGGCTGCTAGGCACCTGGCGAAGGGCTGCTGGGGAATAAAGTCTTGGTCCAAGGGACTGAGCAACTTAGCTGAGCGATGACTAAGGACAGGAGTAGAGACGGGTCAGGGTTTGGGCGTCTCGAGGTCCGGGAGTATCGGAAGCTAAGTAAAAGTCCACCTGAAGGACTGGGTGGCAACCGTCTCCTGAAAGGAGTAGGTGAAGGGCGTGTTCCCGGGGGTGGGAACTCGTGCCGATTCGACCTAGGGTTTTGTGCAAATCCGAAGTCAGAACCATGTCCTTAGGCTTCATTTTTCATGCATGTATGCTTTGTGTTTGTGTATCTTGCAGGTAACAAGAACCGGAGACAAAGCAAGCCTTGCAGTGTTAATTCAGGGTGCTGCCCCTGTGTTGGGGGCGCCCCTAGCAAGGGGGGCGCCCCCCAGTCAGTGCTAAACAGGGAGCTAAGAGAGCAGCTTCGTGATGCAGTCAAAAGGAGTCAACCGGGGCGCCCGGAACATCCGGGGCGCCCGGGTCAACCCTGTTTGTGCTGTTTCGCGTTCTAAATGAAGATAAGCGCTCAGAAGGGCGCCCGGGATGTTCGGGGCGCCCTGGTCAACAGTCTTATCTCCCGCGGCGAGGTAGGCGCAAGGATAAGTGTTGACCGAGTCTTCCGGGGCGCCCCCGTCGACCAGGGCGCCCCTAGGAGGGCTATAAAAGGGGCTTCGACCCCTCTTCTTCGAAGACACTTCCTAACTGCGAATCTGATCAATTCCATTGAACGCAATCACGCTCTTCTGCTCCCGCGCTCTGCTCCAGAACCCTCCAGACTCGAGATACAAGCGTCGGCGACGTCCAACTGCTCTGGAACTTCGATTTACACCGGACGTCGGTAACAAAGAAAAGCTGTCTTTTTCCTTACTGCAATTTACTGTAATCAATCTTTGTAAAATTGTTTTGCGCGATTATAGTATTGCCCATAGTAAACGGTCAACGACCGTGGGCCTTGGAGTAGGAGTCGACCCAGGCTCCGAACCAAGTAAAAATCTTGGTGTTCGCATTGTCTGATTTTGATTATTCCGCTACGCAATTGCTCTTTACGAAATCCGAACGAATTGCGATATTCACCCCCCCCTCTATCGACGGCACCGGTCCTACAATTGGTATCAGAGCCGAGCCGCTCTTCACCGGACTAACCGCCGACGGAGCAACGACGCCAGAAGTTGAGGGGGAGCCCAGGGGTGAATCAGGTACAATTTTTTTTATGTCTAATTTTAAATCGCATATTATTTGTTTCACATGCAGGGAGAGAGGGCACTATAAAAATCAGTGCCCTACTCGTAAAAATCGTTCGTCACCGGCGGCAAAGGAGGTACCAACGCCAGGAAACCGGAGGGACAAAAGTCACGTACAATGCTTCAAGTGCGAAAAATACGGGCATTACAAAAACAAATGCTCGGCGAAGGTACGTAAGATTTACGTTCCAAAAGTTTTACAATTTCCTGCACTGTCCTTAGACAACTCAGTTAATTTTTCTGAAAAATTAAATTTACTGCATAGTAGATTAAATTTTTTGCATGATAAATTACAAAATGTGAATACAACTAAAATATCAGAAATAAATTGCTTAATTCAGAATATCAATTCAGAAATTTCAAATATTAATTCTGATAATATTAATTCTGAAAATATGAATTCTGAAAATATTAATTATGAAAACATGAATTCTGAAAATATTAATTCTGAAAATATTAGTTCTGACAATATTAATTCTGATAATATTAGTTCTGATAATATTAATTCTGATATTAAATCTAAAATAAATTCTGATAATTCTACAGATAATGATACAATTAATTCTGGATCTAAACCTGAAACTAAATCCGAATTCGAATTTGAAAATCCTAAGGATAAAGTTGAATTAAAAAATCTTAAGGATAATTCTAAGTCAGAAAATCCTTCAGATAATTACAAATTCAAATTCGAAAATCCAGTGTATAATTCTAAATTCGAAGTTGAGAATTCTAAATTTAATCCAGAATTTAATTCAGAAAATCTTAAAGATAATTCATAAATTAATTCTAAAAATTATAAGGATAACTCTGAAGATGATATCTCTTTAGATAATAATTTAATTATCCCCTTAGATAATCCTGAAACCTTAATTAGTGACCCAATTTACTCCACCTACTATAAGGATATTGAAAAATCAAATCTTAAAGAGGATATGGAACTATCTAAGATAAAGGCCATAATAAATAAAAATTATAAAAATTCAAATAAATCGAAATTATTAGAAAAACTTGAAAAGAAAGATAAAAATGAAGAAGAAATTTTTGAAATAATGAAAATGATGAATTTAAACCCACAATTATTAATTAATCATAATAATCTCAAAAAAATTAAACCTTAATTAATTTCGAATTAATTCAAATTAAATCCTAATTAAAACTTAAATTAAACCTTAATTAATTTCGAATTAATTCAAATTAAATCCTAGTTAAAACTTAAATTAAAACTTAATTATCTTCGAATTAATTAAATCTTGATTATTTAAATTCAAATTAAATTCGAATTAATTAAATCTTAATTATTTAAATTCAAATTAATCTTAATTAAATATTAATTAAATTCAAATCAAATCTTAATTCTAATTCGAATTAATTAATTCTTATTCAAATTAATTAATTCTTAATAATTCGAATTCAAATTAATTAATTCTTAATAATTCAAATTCAAATTAATTAATTCCTAAAAAATTCAAATTAATTAATTAAATCTTAAATAATTCAATTTAGATCAATTAAATTCGAATTAATTCATATAATTCAATTAAATTCGAATTAATTCATATAATTCAATTAAATTCAAATTAATTCAATTAATTCACCTTAATTCAAATTAATTCAATTAATTCACCTTAATTCAAATTAATTCAATTAATTCACTTTAATTCAAATTAATTCAATTAAATTCACTTTAAATCAGTTAATTCAAATCAACTCAATTTTAATTCAACTAAATCCTATCAAGATCTTAAATCACTTAAACCTGAACCAAACTAAAACCTTACCCAAACCGCAACAATTAATTCAATAAAATCAAATATGTCAAAGTGGGTTGACATATTCGCAGGTTCACACGATATGTATCAAATCGAGAATTTGATACATTTTTTAGAAACAAAAATAAAATGCCTTGACTTGTTTGACTCATGCATAATTGCCATGCCATGCATTTGCTATTTTCCTTAAAATATATGACATGTCATTCATATTTAAATTTTATGCATAATTTAGAAAGGTCATAAGAGAAAGATAATTGAAATTTGGCAACATAGTATTGGGAGGAGGTGAGATGATAGTACGTTGGGGAAACCAACTCTAATAAGATCAAGTCTACTTGGTCTCTTTAGACTGGTGAAACCAGCCGAAGCTACCGATCCAAGACCCAAGCTAGTTAGACCAGAAAATGACCTAATTCAATTTGAAAATGAAATTTCATTAAAAGGCTTTGTCAAGGAAAGGGTGGATGATCCCATAAGGCTACGGCCAAAGAAGGCCTAGTGCCTCGCCAAGACCTGGAAGCCAATTTCTGAAATTCAAATTCAAATTGTCTTTTGTCAAATTCGAATCTAACATAAATTTCAATTAAATCTTAGATTTAATAATTTATGGAAAATGATTCAAGCATCTCACAATACACCTATAAGGCAATCATGCTTGTTGTTTTGATATATCTAAAATGGGTGAGATGTTAAGGACTAATGAATTGAAAAATATTTTTCAAAATTGTTTTTCAAAATTGTTAGAATATTTTCCTAAAAATATATTTTTCAAAATAGAGCTTTAACATAATAATGTTTTTATGGAATTCATGCTTGTCTGATTGATTATATATATTACACATTTTTCAAAAAAAAGGTATATTGTTTTAAAAAATTGATTGACTCACGTAATTAGATACAAGCCTCTTAGGACAACACTAAAGTTCCTTAGGGCACTTAGATAGAGTCAAACGGCATTGATGCAGGGGGAGTGCTTTTTATATTTTTCAAACTGCACTTTAAAAACATTACTATTATTTGAAAATATCTTTTCGAAAATCATGCTTTAATCGTTATCACTTGTGGCTTTTCGAAAAAGATTTTACCTATTGCAAAAATCAAATGTTTACCTGTTCTTTTGATTCTGATAAACCCTAAAGACACAGAGGAAGGTCCACTTCATAATCTAAAAAGGACTCCTAGGATGTGTCAGACTTAGGGGGAGTCTGAGTCAAATTTTTTCAAGTCTTAAACTATTTTTTATTATTAGAAAATTCCTTTGATTTGAATCAAACCTTAAGACTCAAAGGAAGAGTACTTGTGGTCAACAAGCTTCCCAGGACTGAGTCAAGTTTAGGGGGAGGTCAAATTAAAAGAATTATTCAATTACATGCTTTTAAAATACAAAAAATCTATGTTTTTCAAAATACCACTTGTTAAAATTTGTGTGACTTATGAAATGATTTTGAAATAATAGTTACTTAGGTTGGAAAATTCCTAGGACACTTAGGAAATGTCCTTGTGGTCAACAAGGTTTCCTAGGATAGTGTCAGACTGGAAAATAGACCAAGTTAAGTAAAATATTAGATCTTCAAAATTCACACAGTTTTTCAGCACATACTTTGTGAAATATTATCATTTTTCTTAAAATTTTTAATAATATTTACTTGTTTGAAAACTTTCCAGGACACTTAGGAAATGCCCTTGTGGTCAACAAGGTTTCCTAGGATGGTGTCAGACTGGAAAAGAAACTCAATCAAGTAAAATATTTTCAAAAAAAAAAATACTTATGTCTTTCAAAACCAATATTCTTAATTTTGAAAAAAAAATATTTTCAAATGTATTGTTAAGTACTTAATTTCTCAAAAAAAAAATATACTTATATTCTTTCAAAAAGAGATTTAAATAATTTTTTAAAAATACTTGCATTCCTTACAAATCATCTTTTCAAAGTACTTATACTTTAAACCTAGAGCATTTTCAAATTTATGCAATTTTTTTTAAAAAAACAAAATTGCACTAAGTATTTTCAAAACAAAAATTCAAAGGTTTTTCATTGTTGATGCAAGTTTATATCTTTTTGATGCATGACAAAGGGGGAGAGAGTGCTTAAGTTAGATTTTTTTTCAGTTAGAATATTTTTTACTCTCCAAAAAACCTATACCTTTTATCCCAAGGATAGCAATTTAGCCCCTTAAACCAATCTAACTTAAGTTATTGTCAAACATCAAAAAGGGGGAGATTGTTGGTGCAAGTTGCATCAATGATGTTCTCCTTTATGTGTTTTAATGTTTGACAATGTACTTAAGTCAGTAATATGTTGAACAGACAAAGGGGAGCTAAGGAGAAGTAACCTAAGCCTGAGAAAAGTCCTAGTTAAGCTAGGCATGGAAACCCTAAGACCTAGCGAAGGGCCGCTAGGCTCTGGCGAAGGGCTGCCAGAAAGAGAAGACCTAGCAAAGGGCTGCTAGGCACCTGACGAAGGGTTGTCAGGAAAATAAGACCTAGCAAAGGGCTGCTAGGCACCTGACGAAGGGTTGTCAGGAAAATAAGTCCTAGCGAAGGGCTGCTAGGCACCTGACGAAGGGATGTCAGGGGAACAAGTCCTAGCAACGGGCTGCTAGGCACCTAGCGAAGGGATGCTAGGTATCATAACCAAAAGACCTAGCGAAGGGCTGCTAGGCACCTAGTGAAGGGCTGCTAGGTATCGTAACCCTAAGACCTAGCGAAGGGCTGCTAGGCACCTAGTGAAGGACTGCTAGGCATAGAAGACCTAGCGAAGGGCTGCTAGGCACCTGGCGAAGGGCTACTGGGGAATAAAGTCTTGGTCCAAGGGACTGAGCAACTTAGCTGAGCGATGACTAAGGACAGGAGTAGAGACGGGTCAGGGTTTGGGCGTCTCGAGGTCCGGGAGTATCGGAAGCTAAGTAAAAGTCCACCTGAAGGACTGGGTGGCAACCGTCTCATGAAAGGAGTAGGTGAAGGGCGTGTTCCCGGGGGTGGGAACTCGTGCCGATTCGACCTAGGGTTTTGTGCAAATCCGAAGTCAGAACCATGTCCTTAGGCTTCATTTTTCATGCATGTATGCTTTGTGTTTGTGTATCTTGCAGGTAACAAGAACCGGAGACAAAGCAAGCCTTGCAGTGTTAATTCAGGGTACTGCCCCTGTGTTGGGGGCGCCCCTAGCAAGGGGGGCGCCCCCCAGTCAGTGCTAAACAGGGAGCTAAGAGAGCAGCTTCGTGATGCAGTCAAAAGGAGTCAACCGGGGCGCCCGGAACATCCGGGGCGCCCGGGTCAACCCTGTTTGTGCTGTTTCGCGTTCTAAATGAAGATAAGCGCTCAGAAGGGCGCCCGGGATGTTCGGGGCGCCCTGGTCAACAGTCTTATCTCCCGCGGCGAGGTAGGCGCAAGGATAAGTGTTGACCGAGTCTTCCGGGGCGCCCCCGTCGACCAGGGCGCCCCTAGGAGGGCTATAAAAGGGGCTTCGACCCCTCTTCTTCGAAGACACTTCCTAACTGCGAATCTGATCAATTCCATTGAACGCAATCACGCTCTTCTGCTCCCGCGCTCTGCTCCAGAACCCTCCAGACTCGAGATACAAGCGCCGGCGACGTCCAACTGCTCTGGAACTTCGATTTACACCGGACGTCGGTAACAAAGAAAAGCTGTCTTTTTCCTTACTGCAATTTACTGTAATCAATCTTTGTAAAATTGTTTTGCGCGATTATAGTATTGCCCATAGTAAACGGTCAACGACCGTGGGCCTTGGAGTAGGAGTCGACCCAGGCTCCGAACCAAGTAAAAATCTTGGTGTTCGCATTGTCTGATTTTGATTATTCCGCTACGCAATTGCTCTTTACGAAATCCGAACGAATTGCGATATTCACCCCCCCTCTATCGACGGCACCGGTCCTACAATTACTACTTACTACCTCGAAAACAAAACCTCAACCAGACATAGGCAGCTCACAATCCAATTCAAAATGAATAACTCCAAATCCCATACTCAACTACATCTACAATTTTTATCCATGGTAAAATGGGAACATCAAAGGAATATCCAAAACAAAGTACACACTTAGAAATCTCACAAAGTCACGTTCCAACAACATCTCAGTAGAAACCCCACAACCAAAAAGGTAGAAACCAAAGACATGAATTCGGCTTCAAAACACAGATCTAATGTAGTGCTCCACCACTCCTATAGTTCTAACAATCCAAAGGAAACAATCTCCAAT
This sequence comes from Boesenbergia rotunda, assembly GCA_024364735.1. Lineage (NCBI taxonomy): Eukaryota > Viridiplantae > Streptophyta > Magnoliopsida > Zingiberales > Zingiberaceae > Boesenbergia > Boesenbergia rotunda. The sequence goes on from JAGFNQ010003485.1 coordinate 35,225, forward strand.
AAAACCAAAGTATACGTGAGAGGAAAACCCAAGCATTCTCCTGTATCAAATCTGATATCAACAATTACTGATCTAAATAGTCTAATATCAAAACTAATCATCAAATAACAAAACCCGTAGGATCAATTAACAAAAAAAAAATAGAGCCAAACTCAAACTTCTAATAGAATATTTGCTAACCAAGCTGTAGTTTTAATTAAACTACACCAACACCCATCTACTGCTCAGAATAACATTAGTTCATACTCACTACTAATCCATACTGATCCCACAATAATCTCACGACAAGGAAAGCCAAGTGAGAAGGGTAAGAAACCGAGCACATCCAGCAGCTAATTTGAAACCAAGACACAACAGAAACCCAGTTTCAAATTCTTAGTTCATCCAAGAATGAGACCAAACAGCAACTATCCAAGACCCCAATTCAGCACAAAAAATACCAAAATCAAACATATAGGTAGATCAAGATCACACTCCAATTTATCCAGTGAGAAACAACAATTCCAAATCCACCTCAACCTACCCACCAAAGTGGAAACCAAAATCCTGAGCAGAAACATTCCAATCCAAATCTAACAGAGTTTCCTCACCCAAAACCCACGCAACACTCAACCATAGCAGAGAACATTCAGAAAACTCTACCTAAACAATCTCCGAAAACCTCATCAGCCGAGCTTACCTTTGATGTCTGTCCTTGGCCCCCACCCTCCTTAAATCTGGCAAGGAACAACATCCACCAGAGCAACCAATTGAAGTTGGAGGACAAGCACCCAAACGCTAGTGCTAAAGTTAAATAGAGTCACTTGATCCTCAATCAACTGCTACATGACAGGGCAAAGAAGAAGAGGACCTAGGATCGTCGCTCGACTAAGGAAGAAGGGTGACAGTCACCAACATGAAGAGCTCTCCAAGGAAGGAACTCAGGGTCGGCTTGTCCGCATGGAGAAGGTGGATCGATGGACGTCAATGAAGAGAAGAAGCGGAAAGAGAAGTGGATCAATTTGCTTGCAATCGAGCAAAGGGAGGAAGAAGAGGGGCGACTTTTGCGGTGGCAATCTTGCATTTTGGTCCCTACTAGTTTGTGTTATTGCTATTTCATCCTTAATTTTAGAATTTTAATCAAACAACCCCCTGAAATTTCGAGTTTAATCCATTTACACCTCTTTAAACTTCATCCAAAGGATCGAAACCCTAAAATAATTTACGAAATATTTTCTAGACCAGGGTAAAGTGTCATATTTATCATTGTTGGCACAGAAAACATGAGCACGAAAGCTTGTCGTAGTGTTTTCAAGTGCTTGAGTTGGTGTTGGAAGCAAAGGGGTTGAAACTCCTTTTATACTGGATCTCGGGCACCTGATAGGCTATAGGGGCGCCCTACACGTCACCGAATTAGTCGCGTCCTTATCCGCAAGCTTGACCAACTTTTATCCTATTCTTGGGCGCTTGGGATCAGTGGGGCTTCTGGGAGCAATGAGGCGCCTGGGAGCTAATGTGGCGCGACTGCCAACTCAACTTTGCCATCTGCAAAAAAACCCCCTCTGGGTGCCTGAGTACTCTCAGGTGCCTGGGTTCTCGAGTGCCTGAGCCCTCTCAGGCGCCCCTGATCACAACAGCTAGTTTCTTTAACTTGCAACCAAGGTTAGTCCAAGAACACAGTATAATAAGGTAAATACATACATGAATGATAGCTAGAGCTATCTGGTTCTGACTTTGGATTTCAAATGAAATCCTAGGTCGAACCGACACCTACTATTCCCTCTTCCAGGGAACCTATCCTCACCTACTCCACTCAGGAGAAGTTACCTTTTGCTAACTAGCTCCTCCGGTTGGACTTTGCTCGACCTCTGAGACTCCCGGATCTTAAGATATCTATACCTTGACCCATCTCTACTTCTGCCCATAGTCCTCGCTTGGCTAAGTCTCCTACCCGATCTTCCGAACCTGGTCTTCGGTGCCCAATCCCCCACCAGGTCCTCGTGCCCAAATCATCGAACCAGGTCTTCGTGCCCAACTCTCGGTTAGGTATTAGGTGCTCAACCCTTGACTAGGACTACGTGCTCAGTCCTCGACTAGGACTTCATGCTCAACCCTGCAAGTCAAGACTTCATGCCTAGGTTAACTAGAATATTCCTGCACACTTAGTAAATTTATTAGATCACCACTTAAATTTAAATTTGAACCCTTTGTCAATATCAAAACCAGTTTGATCTGGTGCTTCCGACACTAACAATCTCCTCCTTTTTTATTTATGGCAATTTAGTTCAAAAGTTAAGTTAAAATATATAAACAAGAGATATACCACAGTTGACTAATGGAATAAAGTAATTTTTCTTTAATACATGATAAATTTAGAAACAACTTTTAACTCTCCCCCTTAATTAGTAATCTCCCCCTTATTTTTTTAGAACATTTGCAATTTTTGAGAAAAACCTTACAAAATTGAAATATTTCATAAAAGCTCTCCCTTGATTTGAAATTCTCCCCCGAACCTTTTTTTTAAAAAAACATGCAATTTCTACTTTGAAAGATTTTCTAATTTTTGAAAAAAATATACTAACTATGAAGACATTCATTACTTTGATTTTCAAAAGTGTTTTGAAAAAAATTTTTGAGTACCAAGAAAGAAACTCTAAGTTAAAGTGAAAATCTTTTTGAAAAAAATAGATTTTTTCCTTTAAAAAAGTATTCTTTCGAAAGCAAAGTTTATTTGTAAAGGGGAAAAATTTATTTTTTAACTTTATTTTTTCTACTCTCTCCCTTTGTCATATATCAAAAAATAATTGTAGTAGATATGCTTTTTAAAAATATGTTTTGAAAGAAGACTATGATTAAGGAGAAAGAATGAAAATATTGACTATCAAAGTTTATGACTTTTGATAAAATCATAAGTAAATTTTGTTAGAAGTGGACAACGTGTGCAATAACTGCACACGTTGCTAGGGAGTGGGCACACGTTGCCCCTCCCTCTCCACTCCTTATACACCCTTTGCTCTCCTATATAAGAAGGGGGTAAGTGATTCATTCAAGTGCAAGTGCAAACAAGAGCAAGAGAAAAGCTCTCAAAAGAGGAGATCATCCACAGGCAGTGAGATTTGATTTGTGGAGGCTGAAGGACTTTCCAACCCGTGATCATTCTTTCGACGACAAGCGCGAAGAACAACGAAGGACGCGTTGAATCTATTGTAAGTGTTTACCATTTTTACAATTTCGAAGATTCGTTCTTTATCATGCATTAGAATCAACAATGGTATCAGAGTCGTAAGGTTCTAAGTAGCATGAAATTACTTCGTCGGAAAATCGCGACTTTGTGTCGGCGGATTTCTTTCGAGTCGGTAAACTAATTGTTAGTGTTGCGAACCAACGATCCCATTCGGTCATGTTGCACGCTAGCGATTAACCGTGCTCGTCGCGGTGAAAAAAATTACGGTGGAATTGACTGTCTCAGGGATGAACTCTTGTGTTGGTCCCCTCCCTTGGCCGACGCCCGCATTGCAATGGACATGGTCACACCGATGAATGCGGTCACCAACGAGGCGGCGTGGGAAGCGACATGGATAACAATTTTTTTTCTGTTTATAAAAAAAATGTGTTATCAAATTTTTTATCATGATGTCGTACCAAGATTATAAAATAAGTCTTTTGTTATGCTTAATCCATAAATGAATTATTCACTATTGCTTTAATTAGTTAGACTTTATGCTTTTAATTATTGCAATGTAGATGAATCAAATTGGATTTGGGCCTTATTTAAATGGGTTGGATTTATTTAGATAGATCAGAATTAATTAATCCGATTAGGTTGGTTCATATGAACAAGACCAAGTTGATCCGACTAGACCCAATGGAGTTCAAACTATTAGTTGGTTTGACCAAACCTAATTGGTCCTATCAGACCTAATCCGGTTTAAATCCTTAGTTGGTTTAACAGGATCAGTCTGATACAAACCAGAGCCGATTTGTTTGGTTCGATCAATAGATTTGACTTTGAATTAAATGAACTAACAATTAAGATAAGTCATCCCTGTCCGATTAGATTAGTTTTAACGAGGGTAATGGACCCAGACTAAGGATTCGATTTTCTAATCGATCAGCCTAATGTGTTAGTCGATAAAGCTCCCCAAATCAAGAAAATTTATTTTTCTTATCTATTTATGACTCTGTGGGTTTATGCATAATTGTGAATTGAATTAAACCAGTTTTGTTACTGGTTTGTCGGTTTTGTACTAACATTGTGCATTTCAATTCCAGATGTCGAGATTTATTACCACAATGACTCGTCACGATGTGCGGCGGAATGAGCTAAGGGAACAAATCGAGGAGATTGACTACCGCCCAAGTCTTGGAATCCAAGGGCATATGGGAAGGCTTGATCATCTATATTGAAAACTCGAGCAGGAAGAGTTTCCAGTTCTAGATAACTACCGGATCGAGGAATTGATTCGTTCATTGCCGAGGCATGGTGGAATAACTGCAAGATGTATCTGGGGATGCTTTGAAGGGCGAATCACATATACCGAGCTGTGCAGAGAACTACTTCGCCAAAATTTTTTGGAAGAAGATCTGGAAGACTCTGAGGACGAACTAGAAGATGATCTAGAAATGGATCTAATTGTAGAATTCGAGGAGAATCCTGAAGAATTCAAAATGGATCCAATTGAAGAATTCGAAGAGGATCAAGAAATGGATCAAATTGAAGAATTCGAGGAGGATTCGGAGGAATTCGAGATGGATCCAATTGAAGAAATAGAGGAGGATCCTATAGAATCGGTGGAGGATCCTGAAGGTAATCTACCTCTCATCAAGTCTGGGATGAAAGGGATAGTATTTACCACCGCGCTAGTCTTTGTCCTAGTGGGACTAGTGCTAGCTTATCTAGTTTATTAGAGTTTGTCTTTGTTACTGTTATTATGCACAAATAGTATTTGCTCATTTAGTTTTTTAGTCATGTAGTAGTTACTGTCGTTTTGTATGAACAGTTTTTCGAAAAGTTATGTTATGTGTTAACAAAATTTCTTAATGATTAGTTCATTTCATTTGAATGATAAGTTCATTTATGATTAGTTCATATGATGGGATGTATGTAAAATAACTAATCAATGTTTATTAGATTGGATATACGGAGGATGAGTGGGAACGTAGTTATCACTTGATTTTGTAAACCAACTCTAATTTACAATGAGTTAGTTATTGGTTACATGCATATGAGTTACACTGAATTACTAAATAATACGTTTATTTATGTTATATCATGGCAACGAAGAATATAATAGCTGAACTCAACAAAGGAGAAAAATTAAATGGGGACAACTACAAAATATGATACCTTAAGATATAGTATGTATTTGAGGAACACGAAGTTCTAGAAGCTATAAATCAATTTATGGTAGAACCTGCAGATAGTTCTACAGCTCAGCATAGACGTGATCTTGATGCCTATAAGACATGGAAGAAAAAGGACTCCACTGCTAAGGGTATTTTGATTAGTTCAATGCTAGATGACCTAGTGTATGAGTATGAGCCATTACCATCAGCTCATGCTATCTGGGTTGCCCTGAGAGACAAATACAGTGGGGTTAGCTTAAGCAAGCTTCGTCAGCTGAGAATCAAATTTGACAGCTATAAAAAACGCCCGAATGTCTCCATGACCCAACATCTGAGGGAAATGGGGAATATGATTCGAGAGCTGAAAACTGCTGGTCAAGAGTTGACTGATGAACAACAGGTTCAAGCAGTTATCCGTTCCTTTCCTGATTCTTGGGAATCGATGAAACAGAACCTCACACATAGTGAAAGTATTAAGACTTTCATCGATGTCTCACGCCATATTGAATTAGAGGCGGAGAGAATAGAATCCGCAAGGATTTCTGGATAAGCTTTTGTAGATGAAGGCTCTGGATCCAAGAATAAGAAAAAATGGTTCAAAAAAGGAAAAGGAAAGGGAAAAGGAAAAGAAGCTGCTGCTGCTGGCCAAGGCCCAATCAAGAAGAATATTAAAGGAAAGAAGTATGGACAGAAACCGAAGAGCAAGTTGACTTGCTATAACTGTGGCAAGAAAGGCCACTTTGTTTGGGAATGTACTGAGCCAAAAAAGGTAGATCCATATTTATTTTCTATTCACGAGCATTATGTTGCTAGTTTAGTGTTGTTGGTTGATTCTTATCCTTTGTGGATTATAGATTTAGGAGCAATGAACCATGTAGCTCGTGATCGAGCTACATACGTGGAGTACCGTCGAGTACTAGCTGGCAATAAGTAGATATATGTGGGAAACAATGCAAGAATTGAAGTCAAAGGAATTGGCACTTGCAAACTCAACCTTCGTGGTGGGCGTACCTTGTTTTTACATGATGTCCTATATGCTCCTGAGGTTCGATGGAATCTACTTTCTGTAACTAGTCTTCTTGATTTAGGCTATTGTATAAATTTTTTCAGTCGTTGTGTGGAACTTCGTATTAACTCCGTATTAATTGGATGTGGTTATGTAATGAATGGTTTCATGGCTCTTGATGTAGAACAAGATATTAATTATGGAATTAATAATTATTTTTTAAACAATGCTCTTACTAGTGTTGCTAATATTAATGAGGAAGTTTGGAATGCTAGACTAGGACATATCGAACAAGAACGAATGAATCGATTAGCTAAAGAGGGTCTGTTGGGTACTCATGCTAAGATTAACCTGCCCATATGTGAGCATTGTCTTGTTGGAAAAGCAACAAGGAAACCATTTGGTAAGGCTATTAGAGCTGATTCACCATTGCAATTAATTCATTCGGATGTATGTGGTCCAATGAATGTGAAGGCAAGACATGGAGGTTCCTATTTCGTTACATTTATTGATAACTTCACACGTTTCAGTCATGTGTATTTGATTTCTTATGAATATGAAGTATTAGATTGCTTCAAACGTTATTTGAACGAAGTTGAGAATCAATTGAATCGTAAGGTTAAAACCTTATGCACTGACCGTGGAGGTGAATATTTGTCTGATCAGTTTAAGACAATATGTAACGAAAAAGGGATTATTAGACATCTAACGATCCCTGAAACTCCACAGCAAAATGAGGTTGCTGAAAGAAGAAATAGAACTCTTCTAGATATGGCTAGGTCAATGATGGCTCAAGCTAATTTACCTATTTCCTATTGGGGAGATGCATTATTAGCTGCTACCTATATACTTAACTGAGTGTCTTCTAAGTCTATTCCATCTACACCATATGAACGTTGGACAGGTAGAAAACCAGATTTGAGTAATCTGATACCTTGGGGGTCAGCTGCCTACGTTCATGATAAGACTCACAAATATGGAAAACCAGGACTAAGGGGTAAAAAGTGTATCTTTGTAAGATATTCTAATACATCTAAGAGTTATGTTTTTATTGGTGAGCAACAAGATGGAACCATCTCTGAAATAGAGTCAAGAGATGCGATTTTTCTCGAAACTGAGTTCCTAACAAGAGGTGAAGTTGATAAATCGATTCCTCTATTTGCTATAGAGGAGGAGGATATTGTTCCTTTATCAACGAATCAGGAATCACAGGAAAAACCTGAATCTAGTCTACCTAGTGGGAGTGATTTGCCAATGAATGAATCAGTTTTAGTTTCTCAACAGTCAGACCTGCGGAGGAGTAATCGCAAGATTATTCCTAAAAGAAGGTTTGACATTGAGAATGAAGCATTAATGATTCTCCCTATTGACGATGAGTAACCTCGAACGGTTGAGGAAGCATTGAGATGCTCAGTTAGAGAAAAATGGAGAATTGCAATGGATGAAGAAATGGAGTCTATGAGAAAGAATCAGGTTTGGGATTTAGTCGATCTTCCTCCGGGCCGAAGGGCTATTGGGAATAAGTGGATTATCAAAATCAAGAGGAAGGCAGATGGATCAATTAATAGATACAAAGCTCGTCTGGTTAAAAAAGGATATACCCAAATGGAGGGTATTGATTTTGAAGAGACATTTTCTCCTATTGTGAAGTTTGTATCAATACGTGTCATTTTAGCTATAATAGCACATTATAACTTGGAATTACATCAGATGGATGTAAAAACGACTTTCCTTAATGGTAATCTTGACAAGGAAATCTATATAGCACAGCCAGGAGGTTATATTGCTAAAGGCCAAGTGGATAAAGTATGTAGACTTAAAAAGTTAATATATGGGCTAAAGCAAGCGTCGAGACAATGGAACATAAGATTCAATGAAGTCATTTTATCTTATGGTTTCGAAATGATCAATGAGGATCATTGTGTTTACCTCAAGGAGGATAAAGGAAAGATTGTCATATTATCGTTATATGTTGATGATATGCTAATAGCTGGAAATGACATACAGTTTGTGATAGAAATCAAATCGTGGCTTTCATCACAATTTGACATAATAGATATGGGAGAAGCCGAGTACATCTTAGGGGTAAAGATCATTAGAGATCGATCAAAAAGACTTTTGGGTTTGTCTCAAGAAACTTATATTACTAAGATGTTACAACACTTCAATATGTCAAACTTCAACATTGAACAAACTCCTATAGCGAGAGGCACTGTTCTGAGCAAAAGTATGTATCTCGAGACTCCTAATGAAATAGCCGATATGAAGAACAAATTGTATGCCAGTGCCATTGGTAGCTTAATGTACACTATGTTGTGTACACACCCAGATATCAACTATGTTGTTGGCTTGGTTAGCCGTTTCCAGTCAAACCCAGGATCGAGACACTGGAAGGCGGCGAAGAAAATATTCAGATATCTCAAAGGGATGGCAGATTATTGTCTCTGCTTCCAAGGATCAAAGTTGAGTCTGAAGGGCTATACAGATGCAGATTGGGCAGGAGACCTTGATGACAGAAAATCCACATCGGGTTATGCTTTCTTACTGAATGGTGGCGCCATCTCATGGAATAGCAAGAAACATGCTTGTGTAGAACTGTCGACAATGGAAGCCGATATGTGGCTTGTGCAGTGGCTGTACAAGAAGCTGTCTGGTTAAGAAGGTCCCTGAAGCATTTGAAGATTGCTGAGGATAGTGGGAGTCCCGTTACATTGTATTGTAACAATCAAGCTGCAATAGCTTTTTCCAAGGATCCCAAATATCACAGTAAAGGCAAGCACATAGAAATTAAATATAATTATGTAAGAGATATTGTGGACAAAAGAAAGGTAGTCCTTGAGTATATTCCTACCCGTGCTATGCTTGCAGATCCTTTTATTAAGCCATTGACTAAAGAGTCATTTCTTGGTTTTGTGAAGTCTTCGGGACTTCGTAAAATGTAACACATTGTAAAACAATCAAATATATGAAAGTGTCAGGATTTATTCAGTGTATATTGGTATTACATTTTGGATAAAGTCTCGATAAGCATGTTGGCAGGTTGAGATTGGTCCACTCACATGGACAATCATCTCTATTTGTTGAGTATAAATAGAGGTAAGACCATTACTTATGGGATAGCTTATGTAGCTATAAATAGAGACATACTCATAAGTTGGGGTCGCCTTGATTTTGTATCAAGATGAGATCATTTATGTACTGATCGGAGTAAATGAACTCACCATTTACTGAATCTGCTTAAAGCCAGATAGGAATTCATAAGTTGAATTCAGGATTAGACATTAGGTATGTCTAGATCAAATCTGTACGATGTTAATTTTGAGAAAACATGCACTCTTTTTGTTAAAAGAGAAAAACATCGTAGCATGTGATTCATACCACATGTGCTATAGCGACAATAAGGGTAGTAGGAGAATGGATCCCTGCTTCTCTACTATGTGAGACCCTTGAGATTATAAATTAATCTCAGATTTACCCTATGTGACTATTTAGCTGTCTGCTTGAAATTTTAATCAGTGTCTGCTACCTTAGCATGTATCCTATTGGCTATGGATGATTCGGTCTATGGAGCATAATTAGGAAAGCAACTGATTAAAATGAATAAATTCAAGCTAAATAGGAAGACTAAGAGAGATTTACATCATTAACATTTATTCACTGGTCGACCAATTACATGTTTCATTAAGTACTTAAAATGTGATTGTGAATAATTGTATTGAATGGAAATACTGAACATGCTCTTGACTTAATGGTCATTACGAGGGATTAGAGATGTTCATATTGATGTAAATGATTTAGTCTGGGATAAAAGCAAGTGATTGATGTCTCTGATTCATGTGATAGAGCGACTAAGTAAAGTGTAACAACTTTCTTAGTATTGATCGCTCAGAGAGTAGCTAAGTTAAATGTCACAACTTTCTTAGCAATGATAGCTCGGTATGCTTGCTGTCGCACGAATCATTTTCCCTAAAGGTATGAATTGGATGATCTATTAGTCTATGTGACTATATAGGGTCTTTGTGACCTGATTCTTATATTGTCTATGTGACTTGACTTGTATCAGTGAGAGATATTAGAAGTGGACAACGTGTGCAATAACTACACACGTTGCCAAGGAGTGGGCACACGTTGCCCCTCCCTCTCCACTCCTTATACACCCTTTGCTCTCCTATATAAGAAGGGGGTAAGTGATTCATTCAAGTGCAAGTGCAAACAAGAGCAAGAAAAAAGCTCTCAGAAGAGGAGATCATCCACAGGCAGTGGGATTTGATTTGTGGAGGCTGAAGGACTTTCCGACCCGTGATCGTTCTTCCGACGACAAGCGCGAAGAACAACGAAGGACGCGTTGAATCCATTGTAAGTGTTTACCATTTTTACAATTTCGAAGATTCGTTCTTTATCATGTATTAGAATCAACAAATTTTGAAAAAGTTAAAAAAATGTCAAGTGTTAATTTTTAAGAAGGTAAATGATAGAGAACAATTAACAAATTATGTAATGATTAAGCAAGAATTAATGCTAAAGAATAATTTGTTAAATCTAAAATATAATTTGAACCAAGTAGCAAGATTTGAACCAAGTTTATATTTCTATTGATTCTAAGCATGATTTAAGTCTAAAAAGTAAACCATGCAAAAAAAAGAAAGAGAAATAGCCAAATCTTAATTGCTTGGGTCCCTGTCTAACCCAAATTGTTACTAACTGACTGTTATAAAATAGTATCTTTCACTAGGGTTAGTTAAGTTAAGTAGTCTTATCAAGTTAAACTTTCTAAGTTTGATTACTTAACCTGATTGCTATTGAATTGTATTTATTGCCTCAACTGCTTTTGATGCACTGACTTAAAGTATCTTGAGTCAAAACATAGACCTAAGCATCTCAATCAAGTATAAGTTGTCAATCAAAGTATCCTATTGTGCTTGTGAGATGCTGACTTCTAAATCTATAGGAGCATGCAGAGTAGGGTAAAGTCCTAAGCTAAGTCGATAATGAAGAAATACCTAATTTTAAAGGGGATAATTTTTGAAAAACTAAGTCAGAAAGTCAAATAAAAAGTTTAAAACAATATGTTTTAAAACTATGAATTTTTGAAAAGCAGTTAATAGTTTTTGAAAAATTAAAAAAAACGACCAGAATCATTTCAAAAAAAAATGAAAAACAACCCTATTCTATTGAGCACATTCCTAGCTGTCTTCTTAGTGAACTAAACTCAGACTCAGATAGTGGTTTATTGAAAATATCAGCTAGGTTAGATTTTGAATCTGTGTGTAAGTATAATTTCGCCCTTCACTACTTGATCCCTAACAAAGTGGTGTTTTATTTCAATATGTTTAGTTATGGAATGGTGAATGAGATTTTTTATAAGATTAATTGAACAAATATTATCAATGTAGACTTTAGTGTTAGTGTAGGTCAATTGAAAGTCCTTAAGGTATGCATTATCCATAGTAATTGAGCTACATATTCTCCCAGGGCTATATATTCCGCTTCAGTTGTGGATAATGTAACACAATGCTGCTTTCTACTGCACCAACTAACTAAGTTGTGACCTAACATCTGACAACTTTCACTAGTACTTTTTTCTATCTGGTTTATACCCTGCATAATTTGAGTCAGAGTAGCCTAGTATGTCAAAATTAGAAGTCCTAGGATACCAAATTTTCACATTTAGGGTGCCTTTAATGTTCCTAAAGATTCTCTTGACAGCACTTAAGTGAGATTCCTTAGCACAAGTTTGATACCTAGCACAAATACCTACTGCAAATAAAATATCAGGTCTGCTAGCAGTTAGATAAAGTAGGCTACCTATAGCACTTCTAAAGTGCTTCAAGTCCACTGGTTTTCTTTCTGGGTTACTATCTATTTTAATATTTGTTGCCATCGGGGTATTTATGACTTTAGAGTTTTCCATTCTGAATTTTTTAATTAATTTTTTTGTATATTTAAATTGATGAACATAATTTCCATCTTTAGTTTGATTAATTTGAAGTCCTATGAAAAAGGTTGGTTCACCTACAAGACTCATTTCAAATTAGTTTTTCATTACTTTTATGAATTATTTTAAGAAATTTGTGTTGGTTGAGCCAAAAATTATATTGTCTGTATAGATTTAGGCAATGAAAATGTTAATTTCTAAGGATTTAATAAATAGGGTTGGATCAATTTGGCCTTGGTTAAACCCCTTAGAAACTAAGTAGTTAGATAGTCTTTTATACCAGGCTCTAGATGCTTGTTTAAGTCCATATAGGATTTTTTTAAATCTAAAAACATAATTAGGATGTTCTAAGTCCTCAAAATCTGGAGGTTGACTTACATAGACTTCGTCCTTTATAAATCCATTTAGAAAGACAGACTTAACATCCATTGATATAATTTGAATCTCTTATGGGTTGCATAAGCTACAAGCAATCTAATTGATTCTAGTCTAGCTATAGGAGCTTTATTTCATGATAGTCCAATCCTTTAATTTGACTAAATCCTTTAGCCATTAAGCGAGCTTTATTTCTAACTATTTCTCCTTTGTCATCCAGCTTATTCCTAAAACCCCACTTAGTATCTATCACAGTTTTACCTTCTAGTTTTGGTATTAAGTCCCATACTTGGTTTCTCTCAAATTGAGCTAACTCTTCCTGCATAGCTATGATCCAGTCTAGGTCAGGTAATGCTTCTTCTATTATCTTGGTACAATCTTAGAAATCAAGGCTACTTGGATTAGATTTCTATAGGATGACCTTGTTCTAACACCTAAGGTTGGGTCATCTAAGATTTGGTTAGTTGAATGATTTAACCTAGTCCTAGAAAATGGTTCAGGTTGTTCAGGTTCAGGCTCAATTGTTTGAGTTGGTTCAATTACTGGTTCAATTATTTGAGTTGGTTCAATTACTAGTTCAATTATTTGAGTTGGTACAATTACTGGTTTAATTATTTGAGTTGGTTCAATTACTGGATCATTTTCTTCTAGGTCGTGATTTGAAATATTTAGGCTTGGTTGAACGTTTGGTGAGTTGGTTAAGTTAGATAAGTTGATTGGGTTAGGTAAATTAGTTGGTATTGTTATTATTTCTTCATCAAATATTACATTTGTAGTTTCTTCAATTTTAAGGGTATGTTTATTATAAACCCTATATGCCTTACTTGTGGTTGAGTACCCTACAAAAATCCCTAGGGTTGATTTTGATTGAAATTTTTTAAAGTAATCTTTAGTATTTAGGATATATACCTTACACCCAAAAACATTTAGATAATATAAATTAGGTAGTCTGTGGTAATAAATTTCATATGGGGTTTTATTATGTCTTTTATTTATTAGGACCTTATTTTGGATGTAACAAACTGTGTTTATTATTTCTGCCCAAAATTGATTAGATAGACTATATTCGTTAAGCATAGTCCTAGCAGCTTCTTGAAGGGTCTTATTCTTTCTTTCAACTATCCTATTTTGTTGGGAGGTTTCTAGGGTAAGAAAATTCATGGACGTACCCATTAATTTTACAAGATTCTTTTAGATTTTCAAATCCTCCATTATCACTTCTAATTATTTTGATTTTTGTATCTTTTTAATTTTCAAGTACTTTGCATAAAGTGTTAAATATTTCAAAGGTTTCATCTTTGGTTTCCAAAAACTTAACCCAGGTAAATCTAGAATAATCATCAATAATTACTAAGCAGTATCGATTTTTGCTTAGTGACTTGGCTCCATGTTAATCAAATTGGTCTAGATGTAGGAGCTCAAGTGTAGCTTGGGTTAAGTCTAATTAGACAGGTTTGTGGGTTGACTTTGTTTGTTTACCTTGTTGGCATGAGTTACAAATTGAATTTTCAAAGATTCTAAGTTTAGAGATTCCCTTAACTAGTCCATTTTGGCTTAGTTTTGAAATTAATTTTGTGTAGGTGTGACCTAGTCTTCTATACCATAAGTTGGCTTCTTCTTGTTGGGTTTGAAAACATCTAGGTGTGGATGGTAGGCTAATAATATAAATATTATTTTTTCTAATTCCCTTAAGGGTTACTTCTGGTTTTTGTAAGTTCTTAATAAGACCGTCTGAATTAGTGAAAGTAACTACATATCCAGCAAAGTTGACTAATGTCAAGTAAGTTAAATTTAAAATTATCAACCAATAGTACATTTTTAATAATGAAATTAGAGTTCAGTTGAATATTACCTGAACCAATTACCTTAAGTGTGATATTATTGCCAAATGCCACTGAACCTAAATTCTTGTACTTGATTTTGGTGAACTTCAATTTATCTTCAGTCATATGTTTGGAGCATCCACTATCCAATATTCACTAGTCTAAATCTTTATGTTCCTACACATAAAGTGCCCTGATTTGAATCCATTTATGTAGAAGTATAAGGAGGGATGAATTGAGTTTCACTACCTAGTCTGTCTCACCCAATTTGAGTTATCATTTATGTTACTCCTATGAGTATTTCTGTGAGATAGGTTTTAGTTTCATTAGTTAGATTAAAAAATATTAAGTTAAGTTAAGTTAAATTAAAAAATATTGAGTTAAATTTAATTTTGAAAGATGTTGAGTTAAATTTAATTTTGAAAAACTGCTGAGTTAAAGTTTGAAAAATATTTAAGTTAAATTTTGAAAAAATATTTAAGTTAAATTTTAAAAAATATTTAAGTAAGGTTTAATTAGTTAAAGATGAAATTATTTAGTTTTGTGAGGTTGGTTAGGTTGGACTAAACTTTTGGGTCCTAAGCATCTCACCCATTTCTAAGTGACAAAACAGAGTATCCTTATCTATTTTATGAGATGTATTAATTTTATCTTTGAATTTAAGTTAAAAACTATGATTTGATTGAACCTTGAGTTAGATTTAAGTTTAACAATTAGAAAATTGAAAATAAATTTCAATAATCGGCTTCCAGGTCTTAGCGAGGCACAGGAGTCTTCTTGGTTATCAGAGAAACAATCCTTTCCCAGACAACGCCTTTTAAATAAATTTTACTTTGATGTTACTATTTGAGAAACCTTGGTCTAACTAGTCGAGGATGTGGCGAGCTAGCTTCGGCTAGTTCCACCAGATTAAAAAGACTAAATAAGGTAGGTCTTACCCTACCTGACTCTTTAGACAGACTTCTCTAATGTACTATCATCTCGGCGCACCCTAATACTAGATTGTGCAAGTTTCAATCAAGTCAGATCCTTATCTAACCATTTCTAATCATAAGCATAGTATTTTTGCAGAAAATAAATAAACAAGCATCAATTAATAAAAAAATAAGAAAAATCATCTAAGTATGAAAATAGTTTTTCTAGTGGTTCCCCTTGGACTGAAGCCTCGATATGGACTATCTAGGATGTGAATCTTGTCCTTGGGGAACCAATAGTGATTTGGTCCTGCTTAATTAGTCATGCTTAACATTGGAACCCATGCTTGGACTCGGGTTCTAGTTTGGTTCAATACAGAATAATAGGATCTGTAATGTGAGTTGGTTCGGTAACCAAGTTCGGATCAGTTGTGAACGGATTTTTGTTTTCCAAGAATCATGTCAAGATTCTTGGAACCCGAGGTAAACCGTTCCAGCGCAACTCTATGTTCCTTCACTTGAGTTTTCAAGGAGGAATTCTTTTCTCAAGTTTTTGAACTTGAGTTGAGGTTCCTTCCTGAATGGTCTCAGTCAAGGAGCTTGAGTTGGCCTCCTCCTTCAGACTTTTACCTCCTGTTGGAGGGACTCAACCCGGATGTTGTCTTTGGCCAACTTACGTGATAGATAGGAGATTAGATCATATAACTGAGACTCAGGATAACCACTTACAGTGATTCGACCGTCTTCTAATATTGATAGCTTTCCAGTTCGCCACTTTCTTCCGGCTCTGTTTCTGACTCGGTGTCCAGTTCTTCCGAGGCCGTCAGCGCGAGGAGGTTGGATTGTGGTGCTTTTTCTTTATCTTCCGAGGACGACTCGTCCCACATAGCTTGAAGTGTCTTCTTCCTCCGAGTCTTCTTGGCCTCCTTTAAGTTGGGACACTCCGATTTGAAGTGACCCTTCTTGTTGCACCAATAACAGGTGACTTAAGTCTTTCCTTTTTGACTAGTACTTGGTTCAGTTGGATCATCCTTTGGCTGAACCACCTTCTTCTTCTTTCTTTGCCCTTTAATCATCTTGTAGTAGTTTCGAGCCATTCTGACTAGCTCGGGATGATTGATTCCGTCGTCGTCAAGTTCTGAGCCGGAATTGAACTCGAGTATTGGTTGCGACTTTTTCTTCTTAGGTTTACCTGGGACTTTACTTGCAAAAAGAGCAATACCTTTCTTAACTTGTGCAGAGTTAGTTTATTCATGCAATTCTAATTCTGAAAACAATTCATCCAATTTAATTTTTGACAAATTCCTTGAAACCTTTTACGCATCTACCATAGATGCCCACAAAGAATTTTGGGAAAAAGAATTTAGAGTATACCTGATTAAGTCCCGGTTCTGTAGCTTGTGGTCGATGGTGTGAAGGTCGTTCATTAGTTCTTGATTACGTGCGTGGAGCTGTGCAGCGGTTTCGCTGTCCTGCATCTTCATATTGTAGAGTTTGTTCAATAGAAGATCACACTTGCTGATTCTTGTATCTGACGTTTCTTCGTGCAACTCGATCAGCTTGTTCCAGAGCTCCTTTGCACTACTGAAGGGGCCGACGCGGTTGACTTCTTCTTTGGTTAGGCTACACTGGAGGGTTTGTGTTGACTTGGCGTCTGCTTCAATCTTTTTCTTCTGTGGAGCATCCCACTCTGTGTATCCTTGAGGTTCACCTTGTGCATTCTTTGGGATGTCCAGTCTAGTCTCGATAATTATCCCACCTGAGTTTTTAGGTGGACCTTTGTTCTGCTCTTCCAGTAGGAGAAGTCCTCTCCCAAGAAGAGAGGTGGTCAAACGGTACCGTAACCTTTTTGCTGGACCATGGAAAATCCTACAAAGAATCAAAAACACAAAAATTGGTTCCAAGACTTGGCCTTGGATTAGTAGTGTAGTATAGAAGTAAATAAACTGAAATTCCTGAGTGGTGTTGAACCAACTTCGAGAAAACGAGAAAAACCACGAACGAAAAAGAATTAAAAGGAAAATATCAGAAAAAGACAATAATAGCTTTTCTGATAGAAAATCATAAAAAATTCAAAAAACTTGCTCAATTGGTGGTTTTACCGATATTGAGCCACCCGCTTTGATACTACTTGTGGGATCATTGTGATCGATAGAGGGGGGGGTGAATTTTGATAACGTCTTTTTCAAAAATTAATCAAGAGTAAGCACAGCGGAAATAAAAAACTTCGCAAGATAAAACACTGCTAACATAGTTTGTTTTACTTGGTTCGGACTCTGTGACGGCTCCTACTCTAAGGCCCACGGTCCTTGACCGTTTTCATTGAGTCATAAAATGATGTACAAGTATAAGGATTTAAGTACAGAACTGAATTGAAAACTTTATACCAATGACACTTAAGAAGAAGAGCACAACTTGTTAGAGCGGTGTGTCGTCGATCTTGAATGTTGTTAGTGCAGAAAACTTGTGCACGGAAGCTTGTCATAGTGCTTTCGAGTGCTTGAGTTGATGTTGGAAGCAAAGGGTGAAACCCCTTTTATACTGGATCTCGGGTGCCTGATAGGCTATATGGGTGCCCTACACGTCACTAGATCAGCCGTGTCCTTATCTGCAGACTCGACCAACTTTTTGTAGGATCGTTTAGAATCGATAGGGGTGAATATCGATAAAATCTTTTTCGAAAAAATAAGAGTAATACGTAGCAAAAAATTGCAAGACAATGCTAACTCAGTTTTCTTTTACTTGGTTCGAAGTTTAGATCGACTCCTACTCCAAGGCCCATGGTCCTTGACCGTTTAAGTTTGGCAATTCTATATTTCGCAAAAGTATTACAAAGTTGAAGTTCGAATACAGAATTTAAATACAGCAATTAATTAAAAATTATACCGACGATCAGAGAAGATTCGAAGATCAGAGCCGCGAGTCGTCGTTGGCGCTTGAGACTTGAGCACGGAGCGTTTGGAGCAGAGCGCTTGAATGAATTCGTTGGAAGCAGTTGTATCTGGAAGCAAGGGGGTGAACCCCTATTTATACAAGCTTCTAGGGCACCTGTGTTGAAGGGGGCGCCTGACACGTGGCCTGTTCTACGCGAATCCTCATCCGCAGACTTGGCCAGCGCTTATCCCTTCAACTGGGGTGCCTGAGTTAACTGGGGCGCCTGTATCAACACAGGCGTCTCATTTGTTGACGTGGAGGTTTTGCTTCGGGACTACTTTGGAACACCCTTCATCTGGGGCGCTTGTCACCATACAGGCGCCTGACTCCATTAAGGCGTCTGGGAAGCAGAACACTTCAACCTTTGTTCCTGCAACCAGGGTTAGTTCCAAAACACAAATAATATATATGTTAAGTCAAGTTAACAACCTGAGCTATCTTGGTTCTGACTTTGAGCTTCCAAAATGGAACCCTAGGTCGAACCGATGCCTAGTGTTCCCTCCTACGGGGAACGCGTCCTCGCCTACTCCCCTCATGAGAGTTTACCTTTTTGCCAACCGGCTCCTCCGGTTGGACTTTTGCCCAATCCTCCGGATCAGGTCTTCATGCCCAATCCGTGACCAAGACTTATTGCCCAACCCTCGGTCAAGTCTTCGTGCCCAACCCTCGGCCAGGACTTATTGCCCAATTTCTCAAATAAGGACTTCGTGTCCAGTCTGCGACCAGGACTTATTGCCCAACGCTATGTCAGGACTTAGTTGTCCAACCCTCGGCCAGGACTTATTGCCCAATTCCTTGAATCAGGACTTCGTGCTGAGTTTACCTAGGACTTTTCCTACGTACTTCAATAAGTTCATTAGATCACAATAACACCTTAACTTATGAACCCTTTATCATTATCAAAACACAGGTTCGATCTTGGTGCTTCCGGCACCAACACTTTTATCCTGTTCTTGGGTGCCTAGGATCACTGGGGCTCCTGGGAGCAATGAGGCGCCTGGGAGCTGAAGTGGCGTGATTGCCAACTCAGCTTTGCCACCTGCTGAAAAAACCCCTCTGGGGCGCCTGAGTCCTCTCAGGCGACTGGGTTCTCGGGCGCCTGCGCCCTCTCAGGCGCCCCTGATCGTAGCAGCTGGTTCCTTTAGCCTACAACCAAGGTTAGTCTAAGAACACAGTATAGTAAGGTAAATACATGCATGAATGACAACTAGGGCTGTCTGGTTCTGACTTTAGATTTCAAATGAAATTCTAGGTCGAACCAATGCCTACTGTTCCCACTTCCGAGGAACGCGTTCTCTCTTACTCGACTCTGGAGAAATTACCTTTTGCCAACCTACTCTTCCGGTTGGACTTTTGCTCGATCTTTGAGACTCCCGGATCTCGAGACATTCGTACCTCGACCTGTCTCTACTTCTGCTCGTTGTCCTCGCTTAGTTATGTAGCGACCCGCCTTCTCTGCCTTAGACGGATCGTTACTTCTGTCTACTTCTCGACTCTAATGCACGACTAAAGAATGCGGAAATCCTTTTTTTTTTCTTCTCAATTTAAATCTATCTATGATATACTAATTCTAATAGTCATGCATGATACCGTGTCACACTTTCTTCCTCAAAAACTCCTAAGATGAAACTTATTGAAACTTGCCTCGCCCAACTCCACTTTCGGGTATCAGTCGACTGATACTGTATCAGTCGACTGATAGGCCTGAAAACAGAATTTTCAGGTTTCGGCACTTGCTTCAAAACTCTACCAAATCTATACTTTCGAGCCAAATAGAATCATGACATCATTTCTATACTCTAGGCCAGTTTTCCAATCAATTTAACCAATCAAAATGAATCCATAAACTTGTAGTTAGGACTTTTGCGGAAGAAGATAAGCTATTCAAGGTTATATGAACTTTAACAATAGAGTGTGTACCAATCTTGACTCCTATGCATTCATAACACCAAATACATGTTCTATAACCTTGCTAAAGCATTATGAAATGTGAATGCAACTCTTCTAAACATATTTAAGCAATAAAACTTGATTCAAAGAGAAATTAATACTATCTTGGCACATGCATCTATATTTCTAACAAAGTATCAATATTTCCAACTACTCACACTTCTACTCATCCAATGCCATCATAAGGATATATATGCTAAATGAAATGACATGGGATCTTCACCCTAAGAAATTGAGCATGTAAAACTATTCAAAGTTTAAATGTTCGCTAACTCCATAAAGCAAGGACTTGAAATTTGAATAAACTATAACATTGTAATTCAAATAACTAAATTGTCTCGTCTCAAAGATCTCTCCAAAATCAGCCACCACACACACTTTACTCAGCACCGCCTCGTCGCCTTCCTTCAGAATTGCTTGCCTTTACCTTTATCTGCAGTAAGAGGAAATGCAACTAGTAAGCAAAAAGCTTAGTAAGTACTATCTAGCTCACAATATCTCGAAATGTGCAAACATGCTTTTGAACAATATGAAAATCATATTGTTGGATCGAGAAATGCGAGAGAGGGGGGGTGAATGTCGCAATTCGTTCGGATTTAAAAGAGCAAGTGCACAGCGGAATAAAATAGAGTAAAACAACGCTAACACGATCGTCTTACTTGGTTCGGAGCCTAGGTCGACTCCTACTCCAAGGCCCACGGTCGTTGACCGTTTTCTGCGGGCAATTCTATAGGTTCGCAAAGTTTACAAATAGATTTTACAATAAGACAGAAAAGTAAACTTTAAATACAGAGCTCTTCGTTACCGACGTCCGGTGTAGATCAAAGTTGTGGAGCAGCAGGACGTCGTCACTTGAGTTGGAAGATTTCTGAAGCGTGTCGCGGAAGCAGAAGAGCGCAGAAGCGTCGAAGCAATTGATGTTCTTTGAAGAGGGTCGAGGCCCTCTTTATATAGGGCAGGGGGCGCCCGACATGCTCGGGGCGCCCCCCACGTGGCTGCAGATCCGGCGATGCTCTAGTCAAAGCTGATCTCGTTATCTTCGGGATTGTATTTGACTGGGGCGCCCGATGCGCACGGGGCGCCCGATTGACCGGTCAAACTTTATCACCGAGGCTTCGCGAGGGTGAGCTGCGGCCGCCTTCAGTAGCGTGGCACAGTGGGCGCCCGAGACATGCGGGGCGCCCGACATGCGGGGCGCCCGACACACGCGGGGCGCCCGACATGCGCTGCTGTCGGGGCGTTTACCTCTTTGCTGACTTGGGTTGACTCTGGGGCGCCCGACACATCTGGGGCGCCCTACTCAGCTACGGCCTCACTCCTTTGAGGCTCTCTGAGCTGCAAAAACACAGTCCTTCGGTCCTGCATCCAGGGTTAGTCCAAAACAGCAAATAATAAGTTAGTTAGAACAGCCTTAGCTGTCTTGGTTCTGACTTTGTATCTCCAAAATGGAGCCCTAGGTCGAACCGACGCCTAATGTTCCCTCGAGGGGAACGCGTCCTCACCTACTCCTCTCGGGAGAGTTTTACCTGGTGCCAACCGGATCCTCCAGTTGGACTTTTGCCCAGCAGTCCTTCGCCAGGTCTTGAGTTACCAAGGCTGCCCTTCGCTTGGTGCCTTTTCTTCTGGCAGTCCTTCGCCAGTGCCTAGCATTCCTTCGCTAGGGCTTGTCCATTCTGGCAGTCCTTCGCCAGTGCCTAGCATTCCTTCGCTAGGGCTTTTCCATTCTGGCAGTCCTTCGCCAGTGCCTAGTATTCCTTCGCTAGGGCTTTATCTGTCTGGCAGTCCTTCGCCAGTGCCTAGCATTCCTTCGCTAGGGCTTTCTTTCCTGGCATTCCTTTACCAGTGCCTAGCAGTCCTTCACTAGGGCTTTTTCTGCACACTCAGTGAACAACGTTAGATCACAAATAAACTTAACTTTGAATCCTTTGCCAATATCAAAATCAGGTTCGATATGGTGCTTCCTGCACCAACACATATGAGATACTTATATGCTTGAAAGAAAACTAAGAACATGTATAACTCAAAACATGCATACTCAAGCATTAATAAATCTCAATTTACTTTTCTTGGCTCAACTTGAAACTTTAGCTATTCTTTAACTTTTTGAAAACTCTTTAAACTTTAGAAAAGTTTGCTAAAGCATATACTTGAAAATAATAATCACTTGGATCCACTGAAGACGTAAGTACCATCTGATGCGCGTTCCCTAAAAGGTTGGGGTAGCGAGCCACCAATCCTAATAGAGCAGACCTTGGTCTACCAGGGCCAAGACCTTGGAATTGGACACTTGGATTTCTTTAACGACGCCCTTGGACGCCGGGTACTGGCCTTAGAAAATAAAATAGCTTTTCTTTCTCTTTTTTCTTATCTTTAAATGCCTTGGCATTTTAACGAGCACCTTGTGTGCCAAAATCCCTAAGTCTTGACTTTTGGGGATTTCTTAAGGCCTTGGCCTTTTCTTTTCTTGTCTTTATCTTCTCTTTTCTTTTCTCATAACTTTCTTAGCCCCTAATCTCATATAGGGTGCTTAATCAAACATATATAAGCATATAATGAACTAAGATCACATGCAAAAACTTTAACAAAAAGGAGATATCTCTTTTAAAAACTTTTAAGGGAAATTCTCGCGGAAAAACCGCCTCTTACTGCAGGTGAGCAGTACTTACCTTGATATCTTGGACTTACAACCAAGAACGGCGTCGGAGGTTCGGGAGAAACTTGAGATCTCGGAGAATTCTTCGCGCCTACGCGTTCCTCTCGTCGCGGGGATCCCGAATATAGGAATATCTCTCGGAGGAGAGCCTTGGCCGGCCCTCTTGGCCTTGGTGTTGTTTCGCCCAAGAGAGGAGAGGGGAAGGGTCGCGCGGCTAGGGTGAGGAAGAGAGAAAACCAAAAAAATCCAATTTCCTCTCTTAACTTATCTATTTATATTTATGGGGCAGATTGACCTAACTATACCTTATCTATTGTTTCGCCCAGTTTATTTCAACAAAACCAACCAGCCCAGCTGGTCATGCGTGCGCCTGGTCACGTGCTGGTCGTGGGTTCGAACCCCCTACTGCCCTTAAACGTTTTTTCTTTTTTTAAAAATACTAAACGGACTCGGAAAATTCCATAAAAATATTCTAAAATTTTTTAAAAATATCTAGAATATTTCTAAACTATTTTTAAATAATTCTAAGGACTTTAGGAACTAAAAATGGGAATTTTGGGGCGTTTGTAGATATTTCTAAACTATTTTTAAATAATTCTAAGGACTTTAAGAACTAAAAATGAGAATTTTGGGACGTTACAATCCCCCATACCTTATGAAAAGTTCATCCTCGAACTTAAAATAATTCTGGATATCTTTCTCTCATGCTGTCCTCACGTTCCCAAGTAGCCTCTTCATGCTTTTGATTCTGCCAGATGACCTTCACTAGTGGCACTTCTTTATTTCTTAATCTTTTAACTGCTTTGTCCACTATCTGTGTCGGTCTACTCTCATAGCTAAGATCTTCTTGGATCTGTACTGACTGAGGCTGAATCACTTGGCTAGGGTCGTGAATACACTTCTTTAGCATAGAGACATGAAAGGTACTGTGGATAGCTGACATATCCTCTGGCAAGTACAGCTCATAGGCTACCTTCCCAACTCTCTTTATAATCTTATAGGGTCCTATGTAGCGAGGACTCAGCTTGCCCTTTTTGTCAAATCTCATCACTCCCTTCATAGGAGCGACCTTGAGAAATACTGAATCTCCCACTTGGAATTCCAGGGGCCTACGGCGTGTGTCAGCATAACTTTTCTGTCTACTCTGGGCAGTCTCAATCCTCTGGTGGATCGTCTGGATAGCCTGAGTGGTCTCATCTATAAGCTCAGTCTGGCTGCCTAGTCCTGACTCCATCTCTTTCTTCTCATCAGCTTCTTGCCAACATATGGGTGATCTACATTTCCTGCCATATAATGCCTCATAAGGTGCCATCCTGATGGTGGCCTGATAGCTATTGTTGTAGGCGAACTCAGCTAAGCACAGAAATTTGCACCAACTGTCTTTAAAGTCCAACGCACAAGCCCTGAGCATGTCTTCTAAAATCTGATTTAGTCTCTCTGTTTGTCCATCTGTCTGGGGATGGAAAGCTGTGCTGAACTGAAGTCTGGTGCCTAGGGCGTCCTGAACACACCTCCAAAAATG
>JAGFNQ010003486.1:0-79861 GCA_024364735.1 Boesenbergia rotunda
AGTTTTCTGGGTTTGGCAGGGTACTACAGAAGGTTTGTGGAGGACTTTTCAAAGATAGCTTCACCACTTACATCCCTTACCAGAAAGAATAAGAAGTATGAGTGGACTGAAGACTGTGAGCAGAGTTTTCTTGAGTTGAAGAAGAGACTAACAAGTGCTCCTATCCTTACAGTACCCGAAGGTGATAAGAGCTTTGATATATACAGTGATGCATCAAAGCTAGGACTAGGAGCAGTCCTTATGCAAGAAGGCAAAGTCATAGCTTATGCCTCCAGGCAACTCAAGGACTATGAAAAGAATTACCCCACTCATGATCTGGAGTTGGCAGCAGTAGTCTTTGCTCTAAAGATATGGAGGCATTACCTGTATGGAGTGCAGTGTAAGATTTATACAGATCACCAGAGTCTGAAATATTTCTTCACTCAGAAAGACCTCAATATGAGACAGCGAAGGTGGCTCGAGTTAGTAAAGGACTATGACTGTGAGATTCTTTACCACCCTGGTAAGGCAAATAGAGTAGCAGATGCACTGAGTAGAAAGACTTGTGCCACTTTGATGTCCTTGTCATCATTGGCACCACCATTACAGAAGGAGATAGTGGAGTATGGAGTGGAGATTATTGATGGACAGCTAGCCCTATTGACACTAGAGTCAACTTTGCTTGAAGAGATACAGAAAGAGCAAGCTGAGGATTCTGATATCCAAAGGATCAAGCAAGAGGTGCAAGAAGAAGAGAGTAAAGAGTTTAGAGTATCTGACAGTGGGATACTCTACTATGGTGACCGTTTATGTGTCCCCAATCATGAAGCGCTGAGAAAGAAGATTCTTGAAGAAGCCCATGGAACTCCCTACTCAATGCATCCTGGTTCCACTAAGATGTACCAGGATTTGAAAAGAAGATTTTGGTGGTCAGGGATGAAGAGAGACATAGCTAAGTATGTCAGCACCTGCCTGACATGTCAGAGAGTTAAAGCAGAACACCAGAGACCAGGAGGTGTCCTACAGCCCATTCAGATTCCAGAGTGGAAATGGGAAGACATAGCCATGAATTTCATAGTTGGTCTACCAAAGACAACTAATGGCTATGATGCTATTTGGGTGATAGTAGACAGATTGACCAAGTCTGGCCACTTTTTGGCAATCAGAGTGTCTTACTCAATTGAGAAGTTAGCCCAATTATATGTGCAGGAAGTGATCCGACTACACGGAGTCCCGAAGACCATTATCTCTTATAGGGATGGTCGTTTCACGTCACACTTTTGGGAGTGTGTACAGACAGCGTTAGGCACCAAACTGAAGTTTAGCACAGCTTTCCATCCCCAGACTGATGGACAGACAGAGAGAGTGAATCAGATTCTAGAAGATATGCTCAGAGCTTGTGCATTGGACTTCAAGGGCAGTTGGTGCAAGTATTTATGTTTAGCTGAGTTTGCCTACAACAACAGTTACCAAGCCACTATTGGTATGGCACCCTATGAAGCTCTTTATGGGAGGAAGTGTAGATCTCCCCTCTGTTGGTATGAGAGTAGTGAGAAGAAAGAAATGGGATCTCAGACTGATCTTATAGAGGATACCACAGAAGCAATCAGGAGCATCCGCCAGAGGATAGAGACTGCTCAGAGTAGGCAGAAGAGTTATGCGGATGTACGTCGTAGGCCCTTAGAGTTTGAAGTTGGGGATACAGTTTTCCTCAAAGTAGCACCTATGAAGGGAGTGATGAGATTTGGTAAGAAAGGCAAGCTAAGTCCTCGATACGTAGGACCTTACCCAGTGATAAAGAGAGTTGGTAAAGTAGCTTATGAGTTGGAGCTACCTTCAGAAATGTCAGCGATACATAACGTATTTCATGTTTCAATGTTAAAGAAGCATAGCCCAGATGCCAACAAAGTGATTGAGCCACAGATGATACAAGTGCAAGAAGATCTCAGTTATGAAAGTCGACCTATTCAGATAATAGATCGAGCAGATAAGAAGCTGAGGAACAAAGTGATACCATTAGTGAAAGTCTTATGGCTGAATCAGAAGTATGAAGAGGCAACTTGGGAATCAGAAGATAGCATGAGACAAAGGTATCCAGAGCTGTTCTAAGTTCGAGGACGAACTTTTTATAAGGTAGGGAGGATTGTAACACCCAATAATTTCCTGGTAATATTAGGGATTTTTAGGAATTTTTCTAGTATTTTTAGAAATTAAATAGGAGGAGAAAAGGAAGAAATTTTAGGCTGGGAAGTTGGCTGTTCAGGGTATCAGTCGACTGCTATCGTGGCAGTCGACTGGTGCCGCGGGAGAGAAAGAAAAAAGAAAGAGTTAAGTGGTCGTGGAGAGATTTGATCCCGCGATCTCTCCAGTTCAAGGCTAAAGCAGCGACCAACTGGGCTAGGGTATCAAGCACAGAAAATTATGGAGAGAAATAATGTTATAGGGTAGTTACGTTTCTTTCATGAAGAGGTATATAAACCTCGCTTAGGTTGCGTGAAACCCCAATTGGAGCCGTAGCCGCGCGTGAGAGAGAGGAGAAGGGAGGGCTGCGAAACAAGGGATTTTCAAGGGAGCTCTTCTTCTTCTTCTTCTTTCCCCTTGAGTAGAAGCATCTAGGGTTCCTTCCTAGGGCTAAAGGTGGAAGCATTTTACAAGGAGGAAGAAAAAGGATTTCGTTAGGGAGTTTTCTCCCTGTTTTTGTGAGTTTTTTTCAAGAACGATGTAAGTAAATCGCTCACCTGCAATAGGAGTAGTTTCGTTTCGAAATTCTCATTGTAGAACCCGAGTTTTCGAAAAGTAGAAGCATGGTTAAGAGAGTTTTGCTATTCTATGTTTTAGCTATTAAAGTTGCATGTTTTATCATGTTAGAAATTCAATTTGTTTGTATTGAATGTATGTAGGCCGAGCATGATGAGTTTTCATATTTATGAAAAGACCTAAAAGTGAATTTGAGTTAAGGAGCACACAAGGTGCTCGATGGAAAGTTAAAGTGAGAAAAGTAAAGGTTTTTTTTTAGCATGCAAAATATATGCAAAAATAAGTAAAGTGATAAGTTTAAGTATGGTAAGTAAGAAAAGTATTTTACTTTGAGAAAGAGACATGTACCGGACAAATGTAAGGCCCATCGAAAGTTAGAAAGTAAAGTTCTAATAGGGTGCGGTGGCTAGCTACCTCGCAACCTATTAGAAAAGCGCGCAATTGGTACACCGATACCATGGTACAATGTCAAGGCCTAAAGAGAAAGTTGATTATTTATTTTCAAATATATAAGTATGAGCAAGTAGTTTCTTTTTGAGAAAGTGTTTAATTATATGTGTACCTTGATACAATGCAAGCATGATAAAGTAGTTCAAGTAGTAAGCATGGTTAGTTGTGTACATTGATACATTAACAAGCATGATAAAGTGTTTCAAGTTGTAAGCATGTTTAGTCGTAAGTTTTGAAGTAAGTAAAGTTTTAAATCATTCTTTGAAATGAGCATGTTTAGTATTGACATCATGATTTTGTGAGTAGGGATTTACTTACTAAGCATTGTGCTTATTAGTTGCATTTTCCTTCTATTACAGATAAAGGAAAAGAGAAAGCGTAAGTTGGGAGGCGACAGGACTTGCATTGGTGTTCGGTGGTGGCGGAACCGTGGAAGAGATCTTTGGGAATAAGTATTATAGAAACATTTGGTTATGGTTTTGGGTTCATAGAAAGTGATCAGTGTGTTTAAACTATGCCTAGAGACAAAGTTTGGTACAAACTTTAGTATATTTATGCAAGTATTTTGTTAGTTTTGTTAAACTCCGCAAAGTTTCAATTTCAAGTTGTGGTATTGGTTTTGAGTTGCTAATATGCTTAATAAACTAGGGTAGAATATAGATTTGAAGTTATATCCTAATGTGGAGTGATAGTATGTGATTTGTGGATGTTTGAAAGTGGTTATCAGCTCTGAAATTGCAGGTTTTCAGGCGTACCAGTCGACTGGTACAGGACCAGTCACCTGCCCTATCGAACAGTAGCTTCTGTTCGATGCACCAGGCGCCTGCCAAAAGGTCAGTCGCCTGGTACCAGTCGACTGCTATATAGCAGTCGACTGGTACCATTGCAGAGAAATGGTATAGAGCAGCTGGTTAGTGCTTTAATGTTACAACTAAGAGGTCTAGGGGTCAAATCCTGACAATGCAAATAAAATGAAAGTTGTTTTGTCTTTTTTTGAAAAAAGAGAAGGAAGAAAAAAAAATAAAGCAAGTTAAGGGAAGTCAAGTAGTAGTAACTTAAACCTTAAGTTAGTAGATAAAAGTTAGGTCGTCACAGAGGATCCATTCCACTAAAGGACCCCCATTGAATTACCTCACTAACCCCCATATTTACATATGGGCTCCACTTATTACGAGTCGTCCATCCCCCCATGTTTATGATCTCGAATGCCCGTTAATTAATTTAAATTACTGATAATTCAAATTAATTAACTTCTGGGTCCTTGACTAGTATCACTCGACTTTATCATCATGTCGGATCAAATCCACCTGCAGGGTTTAACATGATGAACCTTTCGAGCTCATCAAGGGGCATCATCAACCCGACTCACCATGACACGGATTCCGTCAATAATCAATGACACATCATATTATTAATATTATCTCCCAACTTATCGGGCCTATCGATCTAACAGAATAGATCTTGCCCGTTGGTAAATCAAAGAAATAATAAATAATAATATATGCCCGTTATTATATCGGGATTAAGGGATCATACTCCATAACAAAATCTGAGGTCCTATTCAATTATTGAGTTATTACAAATTGGATAACCTTGGGGTTCGGTCATGCTCAATGTACTCAAAGCACACTAGTGTAATTCTATGGTCAAGACCAACCACACCTAATTACACTACAACCATCCCGATGGGTTGTCCAATTCATCTCAGTTGTGAGCCTCTATTTATACTAAGCAAGAAACTGATAACATGATCTTCCATGTGACATCACACACCATGTTATCTACAATGCAAAATAATTGGATTTCTGTATGTACTAATATAAATAGGCACCTAGTGTAGTTGTGATTTTCTTTTCAAAATAAAGATGCTCATATATATAAAAAGAACATTGTCTTTTAGTATACACATCTAACAATCTCCCACTTATACTTAAAGACTTTGCTGTCCTCAAAATGTCATACATCTAACTCCTTGATCCTCCACATGCCTAAAGCTCTACCTATCAAGGCCTCAGTGAAAAGATCTCCCAGGTTGTCCTCTGATGTAATCTAGGCAACAATAGCTTTTCCTCTCCTGGGTGGTACTTGCGCTCCATGAGTTTACTCGCCTTATGGGCTCTTGATTCCTTCGAGTTTGCATTTGCACCATTATTATCACAACATAATGTGATAGCTCTGAGCAAACTAGGAATCACATCGAAGTTCATCTTGAGGTTCTTGAACCACGTAGCTTTCCTGGCTGTCAATGAGACTGCCATCTTACTCAGCTTCCATGGTGGAGTCCATCACGTAGCCGCTGCGCGACACTCCTCCAAACTATGGTTCTACCTCCTAAAGTAAACACAAAACCCCGAGGAATACTTACATTTGCCCCTATCCGACTGGAAGTCTGTATCTGTATAACCCATAGGGAATTGGTGTGCCCGGAAAACCAGCTTATAATCCTTAGTCCTTCTCAGGCACTAATATAAGCTTTTACCACAATCCAATTTCCTTGACCTGGGTTACTCTGATATCTGCTAACCATGCCCACGGCAAAACAGATATCCGGTCTCATTTTTAGCATACATGAGGCTTCCTATAGTCGATGCTAAGGAACTGCCATTACTTGCTCTATCTCCTTTGATAATCTAAACATATCTCCTTAGATAGAGTAGCTCCACAGCTGAAAAATTCAAAACTTTTCTTGGAGGTTTCCATGCTAAAACGAGTTAAGACACTGTCACTGTATGAAGCTTGGGATAAGCACAACATCCTTCTCTGGTGATCCCTTAGAACTTTGATCGCCAAGGATGTGACCTGCTTCTCCTAAGTCCTTCATATCAATTGTTTGGACGACCATACTCTTACATCTGATAATACTTTGTCATTGTTGCCAACTAACAAAATATTATCTACATATAGTACAAGAACACCACTACGTTTTCGTCACAATTCTTACCTACACAAATCTCATCTGTCCTTTGAACAAATCCATATAACTGGATTATCTCTTCAAAGCGGATGTTCCCGTCATACGTCTAGGGATCTTGATTCATGGTCGCCAGGGACCGAGCCCGAAGACTCTCCCAAGAACATGAATCCTTCTGGTTGACTAATCCTCCCACTAAGACGAGGTACCACCTGTGTATCTTCTGTGACACGCGGTGCAGTAACTTGTGGTTTATCCTCTTGTACAGTTGGTACTAAGGTCAGAACCTCCACTCTTAATTCGTCAAGAACTAGTCTACTCATGAGCTTGTAGTTCATCACATAGTCTTCTTCTAAGAATCTGGTATTCGTACCAACGATTACCCTCTGATCCTTAGGACTATAGAACCACATTTCGTTCTTCTAGGATGGCCCACGAACAAGCGTACGAGATTCCAACCTATCAGTTTCCCCTCTCAGCACCTGTGCTGAGCTACTCCAAATCTGAATATGTCTTAGACTTAGCTTTCACCCAGTCCACACTTCTATGGGAGTAGAATGTACTGACCTAGATGGTATCAAGTACGTACGCTATCATTTTCAGAGCATATCCCCAGAACGATTTTGGCAACTCGGAGTAGCTCATCATTGTCCTAACCCTCTCCATAAGAGCTCTTTTCCTTCACTCTGCTGCAACGTTCTGTTGGGGCATACCGGGTGCAGTTAATTGGGATTGACTTCCAACCTCTGATAAGTATGTCCTAAATTCTCCCAAGACGTACCCACCACTATGATCCGATCGTAGTGACTCAATACTGTTACCTTGATGTTTCTCCACAATAGTCTTGATTTCTTTGAACTAATCAAAGATTCAGACTTGCAGCCATCAACTAATCGTATCCATAACTTTGAATATTCGTCTCACGAAGTATTCAATGCTACCTCTATCTTGGATAGGCATAGGACCTCACAAATCAGAATGAGTCAATTCCAACATATCTTTGGCTCTATACCCCTTGGCCTTGAAAGGCCTCTTGGTCGTCTTACCTTCCAAGCAAGATTCAAAGGATTGGAAGTCTCCCACCACCAATGAACCCGAGGGCCCATTGGCTATCAACCTTTCAATCCTACAAAGGTTAATAAGACCAAGCCTCAGACGCCAAAGGTATGTTCGGTTCATCTCGGAAGGAACCTTTCTCATACTTTGGTTAGATGATGAACTATTAGCTACTATTTGCATCATGGGAGACTTTGGTTTTAATTGCTTAAATTGCTTATCCATGTTCCTAAACAGATAATCTTTCTATTCCACTTTTTACAAAAGCAATAGAATATCTATTATTTCATAAACTAAACCAGAGTTCTTTCTAAAATATTAGGTACATAAAAATAATCTTTAAAACCAAAATTTTATTTTCCCAAATAAAAATAAAAATCACTCCCACTGCAATAGTAGCCACCTCCGTAGCATATCCCATGTAGACGGTAATCTCTTCCTCAGCTAGTCGTCGGATTTCCTGAAACCCCTGCAAAGAATTGCAGACATGTTTAGAGGCATCCGTATCTACACACCAGGTGCCGGTAGATAACACCGCTAAACATGTTACAATGATAAAAGAAAAAGATACACCTTTCTCTTGACAACGAGGGCAGTTCGCCTTTCAATGTCCAGCCTGCTAACTCATGAAGCACTTGCCTTTCGACTTCTTCACACCAGCCTGAGGTCCCTGCCATTCTGCTGCCTTTTTGGACTCACCTTATTTCTTCTTCTTCCTACCTTTTGGCACAGAAGTAGAAACCTTCTGAGTGACCAAGACCTGCAAACCTTGATGGAAGAACCCCTCTGCCGCCTGGAGTTCTCCTAGGAGTTCCCTCAACGTATACTCATGCTTATTCATGTTATAGTTAAGCCGGAACTGCTCAAAACTCCTAGGCAGAGATTGGAGTATTATATCGACCAGGGTTTCCCCATCGATTTGTCCTCCAAGAACCTCAATCGCATTGAGGTGGGTCATCATCTTCAGGACACCCTTCGAAGAGCACATATTTGTACTCTTAAGGACAATGTCTAGGTTTCTTTTCCATTTTATGTTATTTGGGGCTAGTAAGTTTGGTTTCCTTAAGTATGGTCGCTAGTGGGTTAAAGACTATTTTGAAAATCCTAAGAATCACAACATACACTACTTTAGAAATCGAAAATAAATTGATTCCTCAAAACAATTAATTTTTCGAAATCAACCAACATCTCAAACACCGAGAATTTGCATGCCACGTTAGTGTGGACGTATACAAACTCTACATTCGTTAGAGAAGGTTGTACCCATTATTCTTACTATCTTGTCAACCTAACTTTTTGACAAGTAATACTAATAGTTGGTCAACTTCGGCCCTACAAGTTATTAGCAGTGACTCCGTTGGGGAGGATACTAATAATTGTATCTAAGTGTTTACCATTGCACGACACTAAGGGAACTATTTAGGATTATGTGCCTTCCGTTGGGGAAGTGCACACGCTCTTTAATAATCCCCTATAATCTTTTCTGACCTTGTGATCCACTGAACAAGCCTATCTGTTATGAAGGAAGGCACTCAGAACCAACGCGCGGGCTTGTTCGCATCACATATCAGATTGCAATGGAGGTCATCGGACCCTTAGGGTCTCTCTCCCACTTAGTAATTTATCTTGAGAAATTTTACTAGCACAACCACACAACCAAGCACACAACCAATATCATGAAAAGAAACATAAAGAAAATCCTAGATTTTCCAACTTTCATGGCCCTTGGTCTCTAATGCGCCTCCAGTCGTATCGTCACTTCGTCCGTTCCTCCCTTCCTTCTGCGCAAGCTACCTCGAGGGATCTCCGAGCAGAAATGAATAGCTAATTATTTACATCATCGATCCTATACTCCACGAAGGAGTGTACATGAAATCTAGATCAACTGTAAATAAATAACTCGGCTAAATATATGCCATATTTAATTACAAAAATTAAATACCTAGCCCCGTCAACCCCGAGGATTAATTAATTATAAAAATTTGCAAATCAATCACGCAACACATATTTGGCCATGAAGTTGAAATCTCGTGCATGCAACACAAAGTTAGCCTATGCACATCCACACATCATCCAGCAAAATAATACGTATGAAAAAGTAAAATTTAACCAATCCTAAACACACAAAGCCGGAAACCTCAGCTCTGATACCAATTGTTGGGTATGGCTTGGCGGGTTTCCTAAGCGAATACTCGGTCGATCCGAGAGATCTCTCCATGTCTACAGATTAAAAAATTAATCCGAATGAAGACCCGTCTCCCATCAACCGTCTTGTGTCGTATCGAACGATCCAAATCACAACTCGGCCAATTACCAAAATTGGTCTTGTGATTTGCTCAACCTTTCGACCGTAGAAAAGGCAACGATTTGATCGCCGGCTTTTGTGTTTATGGTCGGGGTCCACTTAATAAATTATTCATCATGATTCGGAATCAAAATAATAAATTAACAAACATAAAATGACGAGGCAAACAGAACAAGCACATATAAGAACGAAAGGAGCCAAGGAAAAATATACCTTCCGTTACCTTATGATCTTCTACCGTATGACCCTCCCCTCTCGGGCGTCATGTGGGCGACGATCTACCAAGACCCGTGGTCACCAAGTCGATCCCTTCTCCTTACACCAACCAATGCCTAACCAAAGGGATGCCGCCGGCCACTCCAAGGAGATAATCCAAACACAAAACCCTACTATTTCTTTCCTCCATCTCCGGTGCCCGAGCAACAAGTATCTTGGAGTTCCTGTGTTCCGAGCAACTCCAAGTTGTGTGAGTAATCTGTGTTCTAAGCAACTCCACAACTCCAACTTGTGCTTTTAGCAATTCAAAGTTGCGTGAGTAACTCTAAATTGCGTGAGCAATATGACTTCTCCAATTAAAAGCTTGCGCTCCAACATGAAGCAGCTTTCTTTCTCCATGGAGACAATTGCGTTGCTGCCTTCTCAATCAGAAACTGCTCAATTTTTCCAAACCTGAACAAGTTGCTTACGCAACTTGTATTCCTCAAGCCTTGGACAAAAATTGCATGCAAGCTTGAACCTTCATCCTTGAATACAAGTTGCGTGTGCAACTTGTATATCTCCAAGAATGAACAAGTTACGTGCAGGTTTGTATCTCCAAGGCCGAACAATCTGGAAAAATCAGCTTGAACAAATCACGTTCTCCAAGCGAGAAGTCGGCGCCGATTGCTCAAACGAGAGAAGGAGAAGGAGAGAGAGAGGAGTGAAAAACATAGTTTTTTTTTTTGTGATTTATTGGAGAAGGAGGGAGAGAGAGAGGAGTGAAAAACATAGTTTTTTTTTTAATTTATTGGATTAATTAATTGGATCGATTCACCTCTTGGCTTCATGCCACCATAGGATATATATAGGACTACGGTAGGGACCATGAGGAGGAGTTGGATCTTGACCTGCTAATGAACCTGGTCCATTAATGAGGATCCATTCCACTAAAGGACCCCATTGAATTACCTCACCAACCCCCATATTTACATATGGGCTCTACTTATTACGAGTCGTTCATCCCCGTGTTTAAGATCTCGAATGTCTGTTAATTAATTTAAATTACTGACAATTCAAATTAATTAACTTTTGGGTCATTGACTAGTACCACTCGACCTTATCATCATGTCGGATCAAATCCACCTGCAGGATTTAGCATGATGAACCTTTCGAGCTCATCAAGGGGGCATCATCAACCCGACTCACCAGGACACGGATTCCGTCAATAATCAACGACACATCATATTATTAATATTATCTCACAACTTATCGGTCATATCGATCTAACATAATAGATCTCGCCCATTGGTAAATCAAAGAAATAATAATATATGTCCGTTATTATATCGGGATTAAGGGATCGTACTCCATAATAAAATCTGAGGTCCTATCCAATTATCGAGTCAGTACAAATTGGATAACCTCGGGTTTCGGTCCTGCTCAATGTACTCAAAGCACACTAGTGTAATTCTATGGTCAAGACCAACCACACCTAATTACACCACAACCATCCCGATGGGTTGTCCAATTCCATCTCGATTGTGAGCATCTATTTATACTAAGTAAGGAACTGATAACATGATCTTCCGTGTGACACCACACATCATGTTATCTACAATGTAAAATAATTGCACTTTATGCATGTACTAATATAAATAAGCACCTAGTGTAGTTGTGATTCTCTTTTCAAAATGAAGATGTTCATATATATAAAAAGAGTAATGTCTTTTAGTATACACATCTAACACTTGGAAGGTTGTTGACTTACCAATTGGAAAGAAAATTGTGGGTTGCAAATGGGTGTTTACCATTAAGTGCAAAGCTGATGGTAGTGTAGAAAGGTACAAAGTTAGACTCGTAGCTAAGGGATTTACACAGACACATGGAATCGACTATCAAAAAACTTTTGCACCAGTTGCAAAAATAAATTCAATCTGAATTTTAATCTCTCTTGCAATACATTTTGATTGGCCATTACACCAATTAGATGTGAAGAATGCCTTCCTAAATGGAGACTTAGAAGAGGAAGTGTTTATGGAGTTGCCACCGGGATTCAAGAAAAATATGGTAGAAATAAAGTATATTGCTTAAAGATATCCCTTTATGGACTTAAGCAGTCACCAAGAGCTTGGTTTGAATAATTTGAAATGTTGTTAGAAGTCAGGGGTACTGCCAAAGTGAAGCGGATCACACCAAGTTTTTTAAGCACTCTAAAGGAGGAAAGATTACCATCCTGATTATCTACATCGATGACATAACTTAACTGGAGATAATCATGTTGAACTTAAGAGATTAAAAGAAGTGCTTGTCAAAGAATTCGAGATCAAGCAACTAGGAGTATTGAAATACTTCCTTGGTATGGAGTTCGCATGATCCAAAGAGCTATATTCGTTACACAGAGGAAATATGTTCTAGAACTTCTCAAGGAAACTGGTCTACTAGGTTGCAGGGTAGCTGAGACACCCATGGAGTCTAATATTAAGCTCCAACCATCCAAACCTGAAGAAGTTTATAGAAGAGATCAGTACCAACTCGCCCTGATATAGCTTTTGTGGTTAGCATTGGAAGTCAAATTATGCACTCTCTAAGTCCAACACACTTTGATGTGGCTTACAGAATTTTAAGATATTTGAAGGGAACTCCAAGAAAAGATCTATTGTTTAAAAAACATGGGCATCTTCAAGTCGAAGCTTATACTGATGCAGATTGGGTTAGAAGTGTTACTGATAGAAGACCAACTTTCGATTATTAAACATTTGTTGGGGGTAATTTGGTTACATGGCGTAGCAAGAAGCAACCTGTGGTGGCTAGAAGTAGTGCAGAGGTTGAGTTTCGAACTCTTGCTCTTGGTGTTTATGAAACAATATGGATCAAGAGATATTTGGAAGAATTGGGAATTTCATATTCATTGCTTATGAAAGTATACTACGACAATAAAGAAGCCATCTCCATTGCACACAATCCAGTTCTTCATGACAGAACGAAACATGTTGAGATTGATAAGCACTTCATCAAGGAAAAACTGGATAATGGTCTGATTTGTATGCCCTACATTCCAACTACCGAACAGGTTGTAGATATACTCACTAAACGATTGTCATCAAAACAATTTGAGCATTTGATTGGCAAGCTGACTATGGAAGATATCTTCAAACTAGCATGAGGGGGAGCGTTGGAAAGTGTTGAAAATATTCAAGTTGTACAAATCTGTAGCTAAGCTATAACTATACAAATTTGTAGCGTAGCTATACAGTTTTTAGGAAAGCTAATTAATTGTAATTAGCTATTTTCTTTTTTAGTCCATTTGTATATCGTTAAATATAGGGGTTGTAAACTGATTATATATACAAGAGAAAAGATGCAATAATATATATATATATATATATATATATATATATATATATATATATATATATATATATATATATAATGTCGTAATTATTTGTGTGATAAGTTTTTTTTATAGGATTTACAAAACTTATATTCAGATTTGTCACCACAATAGTTTGATCGCTTATTCGATGAAGAATTTGCACCATAGTTTAAATCATATGTAAGTAGACAATTTGTAAGTACCCCAGATAAATTTTATGTTGTCAACTAAGTTAAAGTTAGGTCTTGTTAGTATTTGATCCCTATGATTAAGTGTGCAGGAGCATAAGAGCATAGAAAGTCGAGCGAAAGATGCAGCAGTTGAGAAGGATGGCATGAGAAGGGAGTTGATGGGCTCGATGGATCCGAGGGATGCAAAGGTCTATAAAAGAGTATGCCCGTGGAGCGAAAAGGGTGCGCGACGTCTGAAGGACGAGAAGTTGAAAGGAAGCACGCTCAAGGAGAAGGTTTGAGGAGGGTTCGGGTGAACCCTGTCGGAGCAATCGGCCCAAGTATGATCGAGAGGATCATCGTTTTGATGTGTGTGTGCCAATATGGTTAAGTTAGGATGTTATGTTGTTTTGATATGTGTGATTGAGTCTTGCAGGACTTGGTGAGTCACACATGGAGTACGCATCCGAGGGATGAGAGCCGAGGGAAGAGGACTCCAAGGGCAAGCCGAAGGAAGTGGACTTCAAAGGGTATACGTGAAGGATGGCATGGAGACAAGCCAAGGGCTTATGTGCGCATCTAAGGGATGACAGTCGGCGGAAGAGGACTTCAAGGGGCAAGCCAAGGGAGTGAACTGTTGGGACCGGATGCATGTTGACATGGATGCGGGTTCGTAATTTTAAAATTAATTACGTGCAGCGGAAGGTTTAGCATAAATAATTTCTCAAATTATTTAACCACACATCTAAGCATGCAACTTTATCTTGTGTAGACATGATCATATATTTAAAATTTTGCAGAAACGTAAACTAATTTACTTATTACCTCGCGTAACTCGAAGGAAGGGACGAGATCCAACCGTAAGCGTCCCTCGGAAGCTCCGCCTCTATTCACGTCCACGCCGAGTATCTTCGGGTGACTTCGCAAAGCCACGAGTTTCGTGTTCTCGAGAACTACTAGATTCTCTGAGAACGCGACCAGAAAAACCAAGAGAGAAGTAATCACATCGGAAAAACTCACTACCAAGGTTGGTCGGAATCACAATTCTGGCGAAAAGGAGGAAGATGACTTGCGCCCAATCCCAAGGTGATGATGGCTGGAGAGGAAGATCATCCCAATGGAAGAACTTCGTCGCCTCGGTGCTTCTCCTTGTGCTCACGGCAAGAAGAAGGGAGAAAAACCTTGTGGCCGGCCAAGAGGAAGAAGGGAGGAGAGGGAGAGAGCCCAGGCAAGAATACCTCGATTGATTTTCAAGTCTTGCCTTGGGTCCTTTATATAGTGGTCTCTCAACCGCTAAGTCTCTTTTTTCTTATGGAATAAATTTTCTATGACTTATTCCATCATGCCAAGTTTTATCATTTTTTAATTCATAATAAAAATCAACCAAGTCTCTTTTTTCTTATGGAATAAATTTTCTTATCATGGTAAATCAATCCATGATTGATTTTATAAAATAAAATAAACCAATCCATGGTTCATTTTAATTTCCATGAAAAATAAACCAAACCTTGGTTTATTATATAAAAATTTATATCATCCATAATTTTATAAAACAAATCACACTTGGTTTATTTTATAAATTGAGCCAAAAACTTGGTTCTCTCCCTTTGTTGTGGCCGGCCAAGCAAAGAGGATGGAGACCCTCTTTGGCCGGCCCATCTAAGCCACGCCCTAATGAATTAAACTTATTTAATTCATCTATTAAGTCTTCAAAAGACTTAGTCATTTTACGCTTCCGATGCATCTCTGAAAAATTCAGATTCGACTTATCGTTTGACTTAACCAAACCTAATCTCTCTTGATTGGAAAATCCAATTTTCAACTCGTTTTAAATCCCTCGGATTACTTGTAGTGTGTGTGACTAAATAGGCTTTCAATTTATGTTGGTCGTATATAATTAATCAATTATAGAACGATCATGAGTGGCACCTAGTAGTACATCATGATCCCCAATTAATCAAAAGATCAACGGTTGACCTCAGAAACTATTCTGAAACCCTTCAGCAGCTATAATGAATCATGACTCATTCCCTTCACCATCTTATACCCACTTGGTTCAGGACATGGTCTATGTGTGTCAGTCCCCACTAGGCTGACTACGTCACACCTAGCCCAAGTAACGTTTTCTCGTCCTATGGATTCTAATTACTCTCATGTATTTAAGAGATTCATACTCTGAACATGTCATACTCTGGCCAGAGGCTTCGAGTAACAATCCGATGATAGGCCTTGGGTATACATCTCCTCGCAAGGAGTGGTGAATCCTTTGTAGACTGTTCAAACATCTTCGGGCACTTCGGCTTATACCCAATCATCTTGGGTCCACACCTCCTTGGAGATGCTTGCTTAAGATGTCAAAGTATAAGTCTCCATGACCAAGATGACTTGAACACCACAAGTCAAAGGAACAATCGCACTTGAGCTGTAGTAAGAACTTCATTGACATATCTATATGTAGACTACCATATGAAGTTTTACATCCAATCACTCCAATGAACTAGTTCCCTTAACTAGCATTCATGTTTATCTCCGGACATCTCAATGTCACCAGCCAGTGAGAATCAGCTGATTAGAGAATAACCCATGCTAGTCTCAACAGAATTGATAGTGTCTGTTTTTATCAATTCATCGACTAGGGACAATTTCAATAATTCACAATTACACGTGTAGAAATAATCACTAGTTGTGAATTCATCACAAATTCTCTCATGCTGTGAATTGTATTGCGGACATTCAGTAAATGAGTTTAAGATCTCAATCAAATACATAAACATGTATACTCAAATAGTGAATATTCATTTATTAAAATAAATGATTACAATCATAAGGCGATTGTCTTAGGACACTTTTTTCATATCACTAACATAAACTTGAAGGCATACGTGAAGGAGGGTCTTCAGAGTGAGGAAGAGTGAAAATGTAAGTTGGGCAGTCGACTGGGGATGAATCAGTCGACTGTCAGCGGGGAAACTCAAACTCACAGAAAGATCAATCGACTGGTCTAGGACCAGTCGACTGATCTGCCCGAAAAATTAGCCATTGCGTTAGCCGTTGGCTGGCTACTGCGGTGGGACCAGTCGACTGCCCTAGGGGCAGTCGACTGGTATCGGGATGGATAGCTTAAGGAGCTGCCCTTTACTCTATTTAAAGGGGGATTTTTGAGCGGGTCAAGGTTGCGATTCTAGAGAGTAGAATCAGGTCCTAAGTGCTCAAAATCTCCAGCTCTTCCTCTCACTTTCATTTCATCTTTGTAAAGAGGAAGAGTATCATTTGTGAAGGTTTCTCCACCTTGAAGGAGATATTCATAGTGGAGCTCGTGCGTGTGTGTGGATCCTTGGATTAGTCACCTCTCTGAGGTGGATACTATGTAAATCAGGGGGTTAGCATTGCTTTTATTATTTTTATTGATTTTGTTTGTGTTTAGCTAACAATCTTTGTAGACAAAATCGAAAGAAAGCTATTCACCCCCCTTTAGCTTGACGTCGCGATCCTAACCAGTGGTATCAGAGCCGGTTCGTTTCGGAAGAACTCACCGTCGACCGGAGCATCAAAATGGCGTTTCAAGAGGGTTATAGCACCACGCGGCCACCTTTCTTTGACGGCAACGATTTCGTGTATTGGAAAGGTAGGATGGAGTATTATCTTATGAACGACATTGAAAATTGGTGTAGCATTGTAGATGGATTCGAAATACCAATGAATGAGACGGGAGAGCCTCTACCTATCAAAAATTGGACAAAAGAGATGTTGAAGAAGGCACAAGCGAATGCAAAGGCTACAATGACTCTTCAATGTGGACTCTCAAAAAAACAATTGAGCAAGGTGGGACCGTTCAAAACCGCGAAGGAGCTTTGGGAACAGCTCATTGAGCTCAATGAAGGATCGAATGAATCAAGGAGGGCCAAGAAGGACCTCTTGGTGGCACAACTCCAATCTCTCACCATGAAGGCCAATGAAATGGTAAGTCAATTACATGGAAGGGTCAAAGAGATCATCAACGAACTTCATGTCATAGGTGAGAAGGTGGAAAATAAGGATCTTGTGAGGTATGTACTTCAATCCTTCCCTAGAACCACTTTATGGGCTTCAATGGTTGATGCATATAAAGTTTCTAGGGATCTTTCTTTGGTAAAATTAGATGATTTATTTTGTAAATTTGAATTACATGAACAAGCTAACTTGTCTACTAAAGAGAAGGGTGTAGCTTTTGTTGTAGAGAAAGAACGAAAGAAGAAGAAAGAAAAGAAAAAGGTGGTCTACTCATCATCCGACTTAGAGGAATCAAGTGCCTCCATAGATAGCGATCAAGAGGCATATATGGTAAGAAAAATGAGAAAAGCCTTTAAAAGTTTTTCTAATAAATCTTATGGTAGGAAAAGCTCAAAAGGGAAGGGCAGGCCAAGGCAAGAGAGGTCATTTGCTACAATTGCCAAAAGGAAGGGCATATGAGGAATGAGTGTCCACTCTTGAAGAAGGAGGAGAAAAAGAAGGATGAGAAGAAGAAATCAAAGGAAAGAAGGCCACAAGTCTAAAGGCCACATGGGATGATCCATCATCATCGGAGGAGGAAGAAGACCATGTATCTCATTTTGCATTGATGGGAGTGGACAACCTAGCATCATCCGAAGATGAAAAGAGCTCAAGCGACGATGAAGAAGGGAGCTCGAGTGAAGGGGGAGACCAATCCTCGGATTCGGATGTGTCAGTAAGTGAGGTATACAAGCTTCCCTCCACTACACTTGCCAAAATTATTTCAAGTACAAATGATGATTTGTTTGATGTAAAAAGGAAAATTAAGAGTTTAAAAAATAAGGTTTGCATGTTAGAAGAAAAATTAGCATCCATGACCACTAAGGATAATATGCATGATCCTTCTCTTAGCCTAGATGAGTCATTTTTGGAAAAAGAAAATAGGGAATTAAGGAAAAAGGTAGAAAGTCTCACCAAGGCCCTTGGGAAGTTTCAAATTGGCTCAAGAAATCTTGATATGATAATTAATAGTCAAAGAGCCATATATAACAAGACCGGGATAAGGTATAGATCCAAGATCAAGGAAGTGGCATTTGTGTCTCTTATGGGAAGGAAGGGTGCCCCTAGGAAGCAAAGTGTTAAAGGAAATGTAAAGAAGGCATGGGTACCTAAGAAATACTTGAATGATGTTTGTGGATCTAGCATTTGGGTACCAAAAGATTGTGTTTTTCGTGTTGTTTAGGTAAAGGAGAAGAAGGGATGAAAAATGTGGATAGTGGATAGGGGGTGCTCGAGGCATATGACCGGTGATGTAAGTAAATTCTCCACCATTAGCTATCTAAGAGAAGGAACGGTGTCTTTCGGGAATAGTGGAAAACTCAAGATAATAGGTAGAGACACAATTTGTTGGTGCAAGATGCATCAGTGATGTCCTCCTCTAAATGTTTCAATGTTTAACAATATGCTTAAGTTAGTGATACATTAAACAACAAAGGGTTAGTCAAGAAAGGAGTAACAAAGTGAAAAAAAGTCCTAGTTAACCTAGGCACGAAGTCCTTGTTCGAAGAATTGGTCACTAAGTCCTGATCATGGATTGGGCACTAAGTCCTGGCCAAGGGCTGGGCACCTAAGACCTAACCGAGGGTTGGGCATGAAGTCCTGGTTCGTACAATTGGGAACTAAGTCCTGGCCGAGGGCTGGGCACCAAAGACCTGACCGAGGGTTGGGCACGAAGTCCTGACAAGTGAAGTTGGGCAATAAGTCCTGGTCGTGGACTGGGCATGAAGTCCTGGTCGTGAGATTGGGCAAAAGTCCTGGTAAGTGAAGCTGGGCAAAAGTCCAACCGGATGGGTCGGGTGGCAACCATCTCCTGAGAGGAGAAGGTGAAAGGCGCGTTCCCTGGGATGGGAACATAGGCGTCGGTTCGACCTAGGGTTTCACGGAAAATTCGAAGTCAGAACCATTCATTAAGGCTAAGATCATATATGTGTTTGCTTTGTGTTTATATATCTTGCAGGTACCTAGAAATGGAGGCAAAGCAGGCAAACAAACGCATAAAGAGGTTGAAACACTGCATCTTGGGCACCCCCATTGATACAGGCGCCCCCATTGATACAAGCTCCCCCATTAACTCAGGCGCCTGAATGAATCGGGTGCCCCCTTCAACATAGGTGCCCAATAAGGCAGTTTTTTATCATCTCGCGAAGTTCACGATTTGGATGAACTTTTGACCGCTTATGAGGCGTCCCATAGCATCACGGGCGCCCTAGACAAGGCTATAAAAGGGGCTTCGACCCCTCAACTCAAAACAACTATTCCAAGATCATTCTGAGCATTCCAAGTGACGATAAAGCGATAACGACAAAGCTCTACGACCAAGGAAGCTCTGGGAGGAAGTGCGCGGCACTTCAGAGTTCTAGATCGACCGAGTCTTCAACCTGTTGTTTGGTTTGATTTACATTCTGCATTTATTTTCCGTAATATTTTTTATTGTAAATTATGCATTGTAGGACGGGTTTCTCCACCTCCGGAAAGTCTAGGAAGGAGACCAGTAGTGGACGGGCGTTTCCCGTGCTTAGGCCTTGGACGTACTGACCCTAGGGGATTGGGAACCAAGTAAAAAATCTCATGTGCACTTTGTTATTTGTTCGTTCTTTCTATTTTCCGCTGCTACTAACTCTGTATCTAGAACAAACCTCGAAAGTCTATGAAAGACGAGTTTTTCGAAAGTTTTTACAAGTCGATATTCACCCCCCCTATCGACATCACCGGTCCCCACACAATTGAGTTATCTGCTACCATCACAATTTATAAAGTGCTTTAAGGATATGGAATTTAACTTGCTTAATGTGTATCAACTATGTGATGCCGGGTATAGAGTGGAGTTTCATCCAAGAAAATACTTGATTAGACATAATAGCTCCGAAAATGTCATGTTAGA
Organism: Boesenbergia rotunda; assembly: GCA_024364735.1. Lineage (NCBI taxonomy): Eukaryota > Viridiplantae > Streptophyta > Magnoliopsida > Zingiberales > Zingiberaceae > Boesenbergia > Boesenbergia rotunda. The sequence continues at coordinate 20,110 of JAGFNQ010003486.1, forward strand.
AGGATATAGGGAAGCAAATCTTTATTATCTTATTCTCTCTTATGCTTCTAACATTTCTACTAAGTGTTTCATATCAAAAGAAGAAGAAGGATGGTTATGGCATCGAAGGCTTGGTCACATCAACATGAGGAACATAGCAAGAGTGGCCAAGATGGAATTGGTGAAAGGGCTACCAATGATCAAATATGAAAAGAACAAAATGTGTGATGCATGCCAAGAGGGTAACAATCAAAGTCATCATATAAAGGTAAAACCGTAACTAGTACTTCTCTACCTTGGAGTTATTACATTTAGATTTATTTGATTGTCATAGTACTCTTTCGATAGTAGGAAGCAAATATTGCTTGGTAATTGTCGATGATTTTTCTAGATATACTTAAGTATATTTCATGAAACATAAGGATGAAACTTTAGAGATATTTGTAGGATTTAGTAAAAGAGTTGAAAATGAGAAGCACCTCAAAATCAACCGAATTAGAAGTGATCATGGTGGAGAGTTTGAAAATTCAAACTTCTCTCATTTTTGTCTAGAGAATGGGTACAAACATGAATTTTCATGTCCAAGAACCCCACAACAAAATGGTGTTGTAGAAAGAAGGAATAGAGCTTTACAAGAAGCAGCTAGGACTTCGCTTAATGTTTACTCTCTACCTAGCTATTTTTGGGCAAAAACGGTAAATTCCGCTTGCTACATCCAAAACCGGATTTTAATTCATAGATTTTTAGGAAAAATACCTTTTGAATTGTGAAATGAGAGAATTCCTCAAATTCACTACTTTAGAGTTTTTGGATGTAAGGTCTATATTTTGAACACTAAGGATGATCTAAGAAAAATTGAGTCTAAGGCGGATGAGGGAATCTTAGTTGGATATGCATCTACTAGTAGGGGCTATAGAGTGTATAACAAGAGGACTAGAGTTATTGAGGAATCTTCCAATGAGGATTTTGATGAGTCTACTAGCACTTACCCTAGGAAGTCCTCTATTGACAAGGATATAGAAGAAAATCAAAACATTACCCAAGAAATGCAAGACTTACATTTAGGGGGCATTGATCAAGGGGGAGGGAGAAGTGCATTGGAAGAAGAAAAAGGCATGATAATCATGGAGTAAATGAGCCTATAAACTCTAGGACTCTAAGACAACATCAAGATCATCCTATTAACCCAATAGTTGGCGATGTTACCCAAGGAGTAAGGACTAGGTCCTAATTTAGAGATCATTCTAGTCAAATTACTTTAATTTCACAACTCAAGCCAAAATCAATTGATAAAGTGTTAGGTGATGTGGATTGGGTTCTAGCCATGCAAGAAGAGTTAAACCAATTTGAAAGAAGTGAAGTGTGGGAGTTAGCGCCTAGACCCAATGATTGTATCATTGTCACAACAAGATGGGTTTTTAGGAACAAATTGGATGATCAAGGGAAGATTACTAGGAACAAGATTAGGTTAGTGGCAAGGGGGTTTAATCAAGTTGAGGGCCTTGATTATGATGAAACATATGCTCCCGTGGCTAGATTAGAATCCATTCGGATTTTATTAGGATATGTCGCTCACATGGGTTTTAAGCTTCATCAAATGGATGTGAAATCGGCATTTCTTAATGGAGTTATTAAGGAGGAAGTATATGTAGAACAACCACCCGGGTTTGAAAACACAAATTATCCTAATCATGTCTATAAACTAAGAAAGCCTTATATGGCTTAAAACAAGCACCCTGGGCTTGGTATGAAAGGCTCTCATCTTTCCTAGTTTCTAAGGGTTTTAGAAGGGGAACAATTGATCCAACTTTATTTCTAAGATCTAAGGATAAGGACATTTTTGTGGCCCAAGTTTATGTTGATAACATCATTTTTGGGTCAACAAATAGTGAATTTCTTCCTGAGTTTATCAAATGCATGGAAAATGAGTTTGAAATGAGTCTTGTTGGGGAATTGACCTTCTTCTTAGGATTACAAGTCAAACAAACAAATGAAGGGACTCATGTTTATCAAACAAAATATGCTAGGGAAATCATAAAGAAATTTGGATTAGAAAATGTCAATGTAGCACCTACCCCCATTGGAATAAATGTAAAGATGGATAGTGATCTTGAAGGGAAGGTGGTAAATCCAAAACAATATAGGAGCATGATTGGTATCTTGTTGTACCTAACCGCTAGTAGACCGGATATATTATTTGCGGTAGGTATGTGTGCAAGGTATTAATCTTGTGCCAAAGAATCTCACCTAGTGGTAGTCAAGAGGATGTTAAGGTATATTAAGGGTAACTCTTAATGTCGATCTTTGGTATCCTAGAACTCCAAACATTGAACTATTTGGATACACCGACTCGGATTATGTGGGTTGCAAATTAGATAGAAAGAGTACTAGTGGTGGATGTCAATTATTGGATCATCTTTAGTTAGTTGGAGTAGTAGGAAGCAACCATGTGTTGCCTTATCAACAACCGAGGCCGAATATGTAGCAATGGGTGGTTGTGTGTCTCAATTACTTTAGATCATACATACCTTAGAAGATTATGAGCTTCATTATTCCAAGGTCAAGGTTTTATATGACAATGTGAGTACTATTAATTTGACTAAAAATCTGGTGCATCATTCTAGGACAAAACACATTGAAGTGAAGCATCACTTCATTAGGGATCATGTGGCAAGGGGTGGCATAGAATTACATTATGTTGAATCAAAGTATAACCTTGCCGACATATTTACCAAGCCTCTTCCCGAAACGGAGTTCATATCTTTAAGAAGAGGACTTGGTATGTGTTTTGTAGAAGTGTAGGATTGGCCTTGGAATAATATAATAGGAAGGTAGTGCATAATCCATTAGGATCATACAAATGATTCACTTATGCTTATGGCATATTGTTGGGTTATTAGATGTATCACATTATTGAAAATAGACCAACTATGGGGAAAGCAAATATTTAATTAATGGACATCTTGCCCAAAGATCATAGTTGGACATTTCAAATATTTCAAAAACATTTCTGTGTTTATTTGCTATGGCATAGGTTTGGGAAAAACATGATTTCAAAACTATGTAGAAAGGTTGATACAAAATGATACATTTTCAAAGAATTGGAGTTTATGTCAAAAGTCAAGCATATTTGGTATTTTTCATGAAACAATATTTTTCTAGGGCAGAATATACCTTAACAAATATGCTTGCAAAGTTTTAAATTTTTCCAAATTTTATGAAATTTTCTAGGGGTTTCTGAATTTGGGCTGAGAAATTCAGAATTGCAGTGTATCAGTGGCTGCCCTTGGGGCAGTTGACTTATCTTTCTGCGGGGTTTGTGAATGAAGGCACCAGTCGACTTATTCTGGATCAGTCGACTGATCCTTCTGGTTGTTGATTTCTGAGGGTTTTTTTTAGAAATAGATTGGGTTCCTTCTGACACTAGGGTTAGGATTGCTTGGGGTAATTTTTTTTTTAATGGTGTCAAAGGGGAGAATTGGGTGGTTTAAGTTAGTGTTTGTAACTAAACTTATGATTTATGCAAATTGAAAATTGGGTGTGAAGGCATAGGTTAAGGGGGTGGTTGCCTCTTGTTTTTGCTATGTCTATAATTTTCAATTATTGTTGTTTTACCTAACTTAAACATATTATCACACATCAAAAAGGGGGAGATTGTTGGGGCAATCGACCCAAGTATAATCGAGAGGATCATGGTTTTGATGTGTGTGTGCTAATATGGTTAAGTTAGGATGTTATGTTGTTTTGATATGTGTGATTGAGTATTGCAGGACTTGGTGAGTCACACATAGAGTATGCATCCGAGGAAGAGAGCCGAGGGAAGAGGACTCCAAGGGCAAGCCGAAGGAAATGGACATCAAAGGGCATACGTGAAGGATGGCATGGAGACAAGCCGAGGGCTTGTGTGCGCATCTGAGGGACGACAACCGGTGGAAGAGGACTTCAAGGGGCAAGCCAAGGGAGTGAACTTGAAGGCATAATGAAGGAGGGTCTTCGGAGTGAGGAAAGTGAAAATGTAAGCTGGGAAGTCGACTGGGGATGGATCAGTTGACTGCCAGCGGGGAAACTCAAACTCACACAAAGATCAACCGACTGGTTCAGAAGCAGTCGACTGATCTACCCGAAAAACTAGCCCTTGGCTGGCTACTGCGATGGGACCAGTCGACTGCCCTAGGGGCAGTCGATTGGTATCGGGCTGGACAGCTTAAGGAGCTGTCCTTTACTCTATTTAAGGGGAATTTTTGAGTAGGTCAAGGTTGTGGTTCTAGAGAGTAAAATCGGGTCGTAAGTGCTCAAAATCTCCAGCTCTTCCTCTCACTTTCATTTCATCTTTGTAAAGAGGAAGAGTGTCATTTGTGAAGGTTTCTCCACCTTGAAGGAGATATTCATAGTGGAGCTCGTGCGTGTGTGTGGATCCTTGGATTAGTCACCTCTCTGAGGTGGATACCAAGTAAATCAGGGGGTTAGCATTACTTTTATTGTTTTTATTGATTTTGTTTGTGTTTAGCTAACAATCTTTGTAGACAAAATCGAAAGAAAGCTATTCACCCCCCCCCCCTCTAGCTTGGCGCCATGATCCTAACAAACCCAACTCTAGAAGACCCGAGATCACCCAGAAGACCCGCTAGAAGGTTGGTCAACAATTTGATGACTAGTCAAAATCAGGCACCCGTGAATGGAGGTGCCCTGTTAGACTCGGGTGCTTGTGTGTCCAAATTTCATTGACAACTAGCTGTTTAACGGTCATTGCGATATGGATAAGCACTAACCACGTGTCAGGCGCCCGTATACACTCGGGCGCCCGAGATGTGCCACGTCAGCATTTCGATAGAGTTTCACAGAAGCTATAAATAGACCCCTGAACTTAGTTCATTTCATCAATTCAATTATAAATGCTTTTTATTGTTCTTTCATTCTTTCTCTAAGTTCTCAACTATGTAAGAGGCTTCTCCTCCCATAAAGAGTATTATGAAGATTGTGCTACATTTGCCTTGGATTAACAACCACCCAAGTTGCAACCAAGTAACTTGTCTGTGCCTCTTTTCTTTTATTTGGTATTTTGTTTATGTTATTTATTTGTGATAACTAATCTTTATCTTTGTTTAAGAAAGAATAAAAGATTGAGTTTATTTTTGAGGGGTATTTCACCCCCTCTTGCCGACCACACGATCCCAATAAGTGGTATCAGAGCCAGGACACTCCAAAAGGACTAACTGACAACTAAAGCAAATACAAAATGCTCGGACCAGTCATCTACCTGCATAAATTTGAGGGGGAATTCAGTATATGGAAAAAGCGAATGCAGGTATTCTTTAAAATTAATTTTGAATTATTGCTTATCATGAAGAATGATTTTATAGCTCCCAAGGATGATGACAGCAAGGACAAAGAAGAAAATTGGTGGACAAAGAAGGAGCAAGCAAAGTTTGTGGCAAACGGGAAAATAAAATTTCATCTACTAACCGTTCTACCGGTGCAAGAAGTCAACCACATTGGAACCTACAAATTAGATATGCTCTACAACCAACTCAGCAACCTCTGAATGGAAGAAGGAGAATCAATTGCCCAACTACATGTCAAAATCAAAGAGTGATCACATGACTTAAGAAACTCAGAGAAATGATAATGAATCATGACGTACAAAGGTATACCTTAAACACCTTCCCGAGGATCTCAGACTGGACTTCTATAATCGATGTGCACTATATTTCTATGGATCTTGAGGTAAGTACCTTAGAATAGTTATTTTCAACTTTAAAACTTCATGAGTCTTAGTGTGTAGGAAAGAATATGAAGGACAACATCACCCTAAGCACGAGGAAGATCCAGCACAAGGAGGAATCATCAGCTGATGAAGAAGAAACAACGTATATGGTAAGAAAGCTAAATAAATATTTTAAAGCTAAAAAGTTTAATAAAGTGCAGGGTAAGAGACAAAGGAAGATCCGCTGTTACAACTATGAGGAAGAAGGGCACATCAAGAAGAATTGCCCAAGGCTTAAGGTAAACAAATCAAAACAAAAAAAACATGAAGGCCACTTGGACAAATCCTCATCAGATGAGTCCGAACTCAAAGAACATTCCAGACTAGCGTTGATGGTCACCCACCAAAATGAAAGCATAGATAAAGGGGGATCTACATCAGAAGAAAGCAGCGATGAAGGGAGAGCTTCGGACTTCGAGCATGATATGGTAAGTGAGATGTCTTCTATCTCCCGATCGTCTTTGGTATTAAAGCAATGACCAAGTCCCTATGTAAATTGAAATTTAAGAATTTAGAATTGAGTAAAAATTAGTTTCTACATGCCCAACAGATATGCATGATAAATTAAAATTAGAAAATAATATATTAAAGGCTCAAATAGAGAAACTGGAAAATAATCATGCATGTTCAAATAGTTTTCAAAATTCAAAAGGTAAATATTTTAGAGGACTAAATTGGTATATGAGGTATCGTAAGGGCTAAATTATAAAATTACCCAAAAAATATATTCCCACGAAATATTTGATAAATCTATTGGTAGGAATTTGTTTTGGATTCCTAAGACAAATTTTTTTTGGCTAATAATTAATATTTATTCTATTAATTCTTAATTAATGCTTTATTTGCCTTTGAAATTTTTGTTTAAATATGTAATTATTGCAAAAAAATTTAATTTTATACTTTTTTAGATAGAGTTCACTGTGATCTATCCATAAAAAAATTTAAATTTTTTGAGATTTTTTTATTGTTAAATAATTTTTATGAATTTTCATTCAAAAATTGATTTTTAAATTTTAAAAATATATAAAAAATTAATTTTCACCAAATCTAATTTTTAGATATCTAAAAACTATCTTTTATATGTTGAAAAAAAATCAAATTTATTTTTAGTTGAAATCTAATTTTAAAAATTATATTTTCAAAAATTATTAACTCTAAATTCAAAATTAATTTCTTATAGTTAGAAATTTTATTTTACTTTGGCAATTTTTACAAAGATGAATCTGCTAAATTTATAACTTAAATAAAAATTTAAATATTTTTCAACTAAGCGATAAATTTTTATAAATATTTTATCGATAATTGAGCTTTTAATTTTAAAAATAATTTTCGATAAATTTTTAATCAACCAATGTTTTGATAACTAAACGTTCACTTTAGAATATTCTAGTAAATTTTTGCTTGAGTTTTCAAAAGTTTTTCTCAAAAGTCAATTTTTCCCTTAATATTTTTTTATGTGATCAAAGGTAGAGAGATAGGATTTAAGTTTAAATTGCAAAGTTTATTACTTTAAATTGCAAATCTTATCACTTATTTTTTTTATTATTCATATTTTTATTTTTGGTTAACCCTAACTTAACTCGAGTTGATGCACATCAAAAAGAGAGAGATTGTAAGTACCCCAGATAAGTTTTGATATGGTCAACCGAGTCAAAGTTAGGTCATGTTGGTATTTGATACCTGTGTATAAGTGTGCAAAAGCTTAGGAGCATAGAAAGTCGAGCGAAAGACACAACGATCGAGAAGGACGGCACTGGAAGGAAGTCAATGGGCTTGGTGCATCCAAGGGACACGGAGGTCCACTAAAGAGTATGGCGATGGAGCGAGAAGGACGTGCGCGACGTCCAAGGGATGAGAAGTCGAGAGGAAGCACACTCGAGGAGAAGGCTGGAGGAGGATTCGGGTGAGCCCAACTTTGGAAGCCCAAGATCACCCAGACAACCCGTTGGAAGGTTGGTCATCAAGTTGTTGACCATTCAAACTCGAGCACCCGTGAATGGAAATGCCTGGTTGGACTCGGGTGCCCTTATTCCCAAGTGTTTGAACTGACTTGAGCGCCTGTGTATCCAAATTTCATCGACAACTAGTTGTTTAATGGTCTTTGTGAAGTGGATAAGCACCGACCACATGTTAGACATCTGTATCCACTCGAGCGCCCGAGAAGTACCATGTTAGCATTTCGATAGAGTTTCACAGGGGCTATAAATAAACCCCTGAACTCAGTTGATTTCATCAATTCAATCATAAACGCTTTCTACTGTTCTTTCATTCTTTCTCTAAGTTCTCAACTGTGTAAGTGACTTCTTCGCCCACAAGGAGTATTCTGGAGATTATGCTACATTTGTCTTGGATTAACAACCATCCAGGTTGTAACCAAGTAACTCGTCTGTGCCTCTTTTCTTTTAGTTAGTTATTCTATTTATGTTATTATTTGTGATAACTAATCTTTATCTTTGTTTAAGAAAGAACAAAACATTGAGTTTCAGGGGCAATTCACCCCCTCTTGTCGACCGCACGATTTCAACACAATCTAAATTTGGTTTACACATATGTAGACTTTTAACACTTGCCGTATTTGATTTTAGGTTCATCATAATCAAGCTCTCACCTTGAACATGAGATGTTAATTCATCTTTCATGGGGTCAAAAAGCATTTGTATTCACTTGGCCAACATACTTCATAAATGGATATAATTTTCATACTCAATAATATGGAATGGAGAAGAGTACAATGATTATTGGGGTTTGTATTCAGTTATCCAATGACGGAGATGCAAATAATGATTTTTATGTTTTGTTGGATGAAATTTTAGAGATAGAATACCCTGGCCCAGAAATACGAGTTATCTTATTTATGTGGTTTGACCCTGTTAGAGGGATGAAGTTGCATCCATGTTATAATTTAGCTGAAATAAATCATAAGAGATTCTATAAAAGATATGAACTATTTATTTTGGCACAACAAGCTATTCAAGTTTTCTATTCTTCATATTTTATTTTGAAACGTGATAAGCTTGATTGGTGGGTTGTTTGTAAAACCAAAGCAAGGAAAAAATTTTTAGGAACATTGGGAAAATATTGCATATCAACAAGAGGAAGTTGCAAACACATTTCAAACCAAAGAATATATTATTCCAACTTTACGAGATCCAAGTGGAATAGTCATAAACATGGATGCAAGTAAAATTAATGAGCATGAGGAGGAGGAGGATGAGGATGATGATAAGGATGAAAATGACAATGACAATGATAATGAGGACCTTGATGTTTGATGATAGGTAAATTTTGTAATATGAATATGTATTATATTATCATATACAATAATCTTTTTATTTATGAATTAATTTAGTCTGAATCTGCAAATTTACAAAACTTATAAGTCATTCTCAATTGTTTATATATAGCATTTTTTAAATTATATATTTTATTTATTAATGCACTCTTTTTTTTATAAATCATTATAGGTAACATACAGTTATTTTATTGCGCACTCTCTGATTAGATAGCAAAAATGCAAAGTTTTTTCATGTTTTTATTATGAATTGAATTTTTATTTACTTTATCTTAACACTTTTGTTTGACAGTTTCGACGTCATGGGCATACACGGTCTTCTCTTGGCCCCTTGCTTCATCACACGATATTGGACCTACGTCCCCTCCTTTAGGTGCAGGACCTTCACATGCACCTTCTGTTAAATATGACAACTAGGAAACTGGTCCAAAAAATTTTTCAAAAATTTTCTCGAGATGATTTTAGGGCTTCCGGACCCTTGTATGAGGTTCAAGGAGGTTGAGGGGTTTAACGCAAAGTTTGAGGATTTTAATGGCTTAAAATCCAAACTTTAAAGAGGTGTAATTGGCAAAACCTAAATTTTAAAGGGGCTTAGATGCTAAAGACCCTAACTTAAGGGTGAGAGGAGGATATTGTGGACTAAAGGGGCTTTTCGTAAAATGGCCTTCCCTTTAAAATTTGTTTTTTTTTGTCCCTTTTTCTGATTCCTCTCGACGTCAAACCCGATCTCACCTTCCTCTCCTCTTTTTCTCACGGAGCTCTTCCCTGATTCAGTCACACCGAGCGATCAGAGCTTCACAACAGGTTGATTTCCTTCCTCCTCGCGGCTTGTACAAGCACCGGCGTTGGGAATGATTTGGATGCAACAAACCCCCTGGTGTTGCTAGATCTATGGCAAGGGATTCCCGCAAGCTACCGAATCTTAGGGTAAGCTTTGGGGTTTCCGTTGGTACGCTACCTGATTTTGGCTAGCCTCTATCTGTGGTCTTTGTTACCATCTCGCCTTTGCTAATTTAGGGCCGGCGTTTCTTTGCTATGCGCTAGGCTCTCTCACCAGAAATTGCATTTGGGATTTGGGGGTTCATCAGAGAAGAAGAGCTCAGCCTAGGTGTCTAGGGATGTGGTTTCTCCATGGATTGAAACAGAAGGGGCATAGAGGAAGTGTGTGTGTGTTGATCACAGGTAAGATATGCTTTTGTGGAGAGTTGTTCTTGGTCGAATTGATGTTGATCTCGGTTTGGATGCACGATTTTGGTTTTGTGTTAGAATGATTCCTGTTTTTTATTGATCTTGATGGAGGTCAATTTCTTATTTCGAATTTGATCTTGGATGAAGAATCGTGATTGTGGAATTGGTGTTGTGTTGTTAGAGGAAATGGTTGCAGTTTGGTTTCTGATCTTTTCCATTATTGTATTTGGATCATTTGATCCTTTTTGCTGTGAGTAATTAGTATTGGATCAGAATTGAAGTTGATCTGATTAATCAATGTATTTTGATCAGATTTTGGATCGATGTTGACCTTGTTTTGATTCTCCCATTTCTACCGTGAGATTCTGATTTTGGTGTTTTCGATCTGATCTTGAATCTGCGTGGGAGATCTATGTTGAATCCATTGCTATTATGTTCTGTGTTAGGGATCAGAGTGATAGATGAATGCTTGATGTTATAGCTGTGAGATGAATCCTTTGCTCTGTTCTTGGTGTTAGCATGTTGTCCGTTTCATAGATAAATGCTGGATAGTTTTAGAATCCATAATTTTTTTTAGATCACTGAATTCAAGTTGGTTTTAGAGGATGTTTGATGCTAGTTTTGGGGTGGGTTAGCTTTGTTATGTTGGTTTAATTCCTGCCAATCCTAATTGTGTGTTATAGCAATTTGAATCGGTTTTCGGTTAGCTAATGGAATCGGATTCTGAGTTGCCAGTTCTTATGAGAGGTTCTCTAGTTGTTGATACTATCATGCACCTGTGGATTTTAGATTGGATTAGATAACATCCTTGATGGAGGAATTGTGCAGCTGATCGATTGGTTTTTGTGTGAGGTTTTCGCTGTAGTTGAATAGAATTCCTTGATGTTCTGTTCTTGGGTAGATTTGAGGTGGAGCAGTAAGGAGAACTAGTTTCTGATGTTAGATTTGGATTTAGAGGAGTTACATGATCTTGTTGATGTTGGGTATGGCTTGGCGGTTTCACAAGCAACCACGGGGTCCAACCTGAGAGACCTCTCTATATCTACGGATTAAAAATTTAATCTGAATAGAGACCCATCTCCCAAACGACCGTCTCGTCGTCGTGTCAATTAACTCAAGTCACAACTTAGCCAAAACCGAGGTTAAGGCCTTGTAACTTTCCGAGTTAATTAACCGCGAAAAAGACGACGAATGGATCGCCGGTTTTTGTATTTATCATTGGGGTCCATGTGTTAAATCCCGGATTTTTAAAGGGGTTGAAAAGGTAAGTTTTTGAAAAGTTAAGGGCCTAGTTGTAATTTTTCTAAATTTGTTGGGCTTATTTGCAAAAAGCCGAAAACTTGGTTATATAAAAAGCCCCTAAAGCCCTAAGTTATATCTTGAGCCGTTCCTTTTCTTCTCCTCGACACCTGCTGCGCCGCGCGAGCAGTTTTCGCCCGACGCAGCCTTCTCCTTCGACGCGCCGCAACCCTAGCCGACGCCGACGCCGCCTTTCGCCGGTGTAGAGTTCTCCTTCGCGGTGTAGAGTTCTCCTGGAGGTGAGTTTTCCTTCTCCCTCTCGATTTAAGTCCTAGCCGAATGGATCTCTTCTCCCTCTGTAACTTCTCACCGCAAACCCTAGGTGACATCCCTCTCCCTTGCGCAACAGGCCAAGGTTCGCCGGACCTCTCCACCAAGCAATCGAGAACCATCAAGGACGAGTGCGTGTTTACTCCCGAGCCGTGCCCTAGCGTCGACCCATCATCGCCAATTTCTTCTGCCGTCAAGGTAAAGGTTTGGTTTAGAGTTAATTTGGATGAATGGATGTTATTTGGTGCTAGATCAGTAGAATTGGATTAAGCTTTGGTTTGAATTTTGTAGTATAGAATCTGTGAAGGGATTTTTGGAAGTTGGACTTTGTTTTGGGTGAAGCTGTTCGATTCTATTTTAGTCTTGTGATACTCTGGATTTGAATGAGTCGATATAAATTATATACGGTGGGTTCCAAGGAATCAAATTGTAGAATTGTTTTGGGCACTGTATACTTATAAATGACACAATGATATTGTGACCTTTCGTGTACTCTTTCACATATATTAGACCATGATATGGGTTTAAAAGGGAAATAACTACTAATTAAGATTTATTAGTGATCCGTACTTAGTTAGGATTTAACCTAATTATATTTCATATTATGTTTAGCTAATTTGTTAATGTTATAATTAGCTAAAACTTGTCATTTATACAGGACCTTGATTCAGATTCGTTCCGTTGATCGTGGGAGATTCTGTTCGTATACGTTCTTCAATAAAAGGCGGGTATTTCTCCTTTGTACTCGAGTAGTTCTTTTACCTTAAAGCATGGCTAGTTTATGTCTTATAGGTTGCTTGACCTTGTTCTTTGTCGTTATTTAAACATCGCCGTTGAGACTTATTCTTCGTTGATCTTCGAGTATTCCAAGTTTGTATCCGTACAATCCTCTTTTGATTTCTTGTTCTGTAAAGTGCCAGTTGTACACGAGCACTTAGAAGTTCATAAAACACAATTAGGTTTATTTGGCATTAGAAAATACCCTACCTAGTAGTGTAGGTGCATAGTCGTTGGTTTTTGATTTCCGGTTGATTGTATTGATGCATCGTGTATTTGTTGGACTTTGTTGCATCGTTGTTTCTCCGGTTGTTTGTGCATCGTATATCATGCACTATACTTGCACGTTGCATACTAACGACTGTTAGACTTACATTTGGTTAAGCCGTCCTTAGTCATATTTGTGCTCGATTCACTCAACCACTTGTTGTCGTGGTAGATATTAGAGTGCGAGCACCTGTTCTGTTATGCCAAACAGTGACACCCTCACAGTTGTTTTAGAGGGATGAGTTGTTGGTGGCTCACCCTCACCGTTGTTTGTTTTGAGGGATATTGTAGCTGTGGTAGCTCCCCCGATGTACTGGGGTTTGGAGTGTAGGCTCCCAGCATCCTGTCCACTCAACCACGCCTTATGTGATATTATTGTTGTTGGTTATTGTTGTTGTTGGAGTGGTACAGTTGTCACAGCCCTACCCACTCGGTCACACAGATGGGATGTGTTGACGGCTTGACTGGCGTCAGGGGTGACACATGTCATTGCATCATGTGCATATGTATTTCTTTTATACATTTGCTTGTGTTTGATGCACTTATATGAGCTATGATTGTTGCACATGTTTGACATGCATGTATATCTTGATATTATTGTTATTGAGTTGTTTTATACCTGTTTAGTCGTTATTCGGACTTTATACCATGTCGATTGATATATGTTATGCATGATTAGGTAAATTCTATAATTCTTATGGACTATACACTGTTGAGTTCTCTACTCTGTTTATCCTTATTATGTCATGCTTATTTGTCTACTCATATACCCGCAGAGTCCGCCCAGACTCACCACCCCTGCTTCCCTTTTTGTTGTTTTAGGTAGCAGGTAGATGTCTTGCTTGGAGCCAGGAGATGATCCAGTTGCCAGTCCCTCAGTCCCAGTGTCGGTTTGTTTTGGTTTGTTTTAGTGTCTGTTTTATTTCCGCAGTTAGTTTCCTTGTCGAGTATCGGTTTGGATTTTGTCGTTATTACTAGTATGCAGACATTCTTTTATGTTTAAGATGGCTAAGCCATCCATTTACTTTGTTTCAATATAAACTGCGTGGTTGTGTTTATTTCCTATTGTTGTGATGCCAGCCGCATGTGGCTGAGCTATTTTGGTGGAGATATGATGTATATTTGCCCCATATTGTCCGCCGTACAGGGGAGATGCTGCCCGATTTTCGAGGAAGCATGTGTCTCTGGGGGCGTGACACCATGACTTAAATTAATTAACAATTAATTAATCTCTGATAATTAATTATCAACATGCAATTAAATCAAGCATGAAATAATAACATGAAAAACAAAAACGGAACTCAGGAGAGATATACCTCACCTTTAACCTCGCAGTCTTCTACCTTATGACCCTCCCCTCCTGGACGTCGTGTGGGCGCCAAGCTACCAAGATGTGGAGTCATTGAAGGCCTCCAATTAATCCTCCTTACTTCTTCATCCCTTTATCCAACAAACGCTAAAACTAGGGTTCACCCGCCGGCCACTTTCCTCCTTCCCCACCTTGCGCCGCCGACCACACTGTTGGTGCATGATGCATCAGTGATGTCCTCCTCTAAGTGTTTCAATGTTTGACAATATGCTTAAGTCAGTGATACATTGAACAAGGGAAGGGTGAGCCAAGAAAGGAGTAGCAAAGTGAAGAAAAGTCCTAGTTAACCTTGGCACTAAGTCCTGGTTCGTGGAATTGGGCACTAAGCCTTGGCCGAGGGTTGGGCACCTAAGATCGTACCGAGGGTTGGGCACTAAGTCCTGGTTCGTGGAATTGGGCACTAAGTCCTGGCCGAGGGTTGGGCACCTAAGACCTAACCGAGGGTTAGGCACTAAGTCCCGGTTCGTGGAATTTGGGCACTAAGTCCTGGCCGAGGGCTGGGCACCTAAGTCTTGATGAGTGAAGTTGGGCAATAAGTCCTGGTGAGTGAAGCTGGGCAAAAGTCCTGACAAGTGAAGTTAGGCAATAAGTCCTGGTCGTAGGATTGGGCAAAAGTCCTGGTGAGTAAAGTTGAGCAAAAGTCCAACCGGATCGGTCGGGTGGCAACCGTCTCCTGAGAGGAGTAGGTGAAAGGCGTGTTCCCGAGGATGGGAACTTAGGCGTCAGTTCGACCTAGGGTTTCATGGAAATCCGAAGTCAGAACCAAACCCTTAAGGATAAGGATATACATGTGTTTGCCTTGTATTTATGTATCTTGCAGGTACCTAAAATTGAAGACAAAGCAGGCAAACAAACACACAATAGTGCTGGAAACTTGACTGCTAGGCACCCCCATTAACCAGGGCACCCTAATGAAACAGGCGCTTCAATGGGTCAGGCGCTTGAATGAATCAAGCGCCTCCTTCAAAACAGGCGCCCTGGATCAAAGGGTTATCTGCTGCTGCGAGTTCGGAGCGAAGATAAGCTTTGACCAAGCCTTGTGAGGCACCTCCTTCATCACAGGTGCCCCAGACAAAACTATAAAAGGTGCTTCGACCCCTCAACTCAATACACAATTCCGAAGATCATTCTGAGCCTTCCAAGTGACGGCAAAGCGCTATCGACGAAGCTCTGCGACCAAGGAAGCTCCGGGAGGAAGTGCGCGATACTTCGGAGTTCCAGATTGGCCGAGTCTTCGACTCTTTCTGTTTGGTTTGATTTACTTTCCTTACTCAATTTCTTTAATATTTTGATTGTAAATCTTACACTGTAAGACGGGTTTCTTCGCCTCCGAAAAGTCCGGAAGAAGACCATTAGTGGTTGGGTGTTTCCCATGCTTAGGCCTTGGACGTCCTGACCCTGGGGGGTTGGGAACTGATAAGTACCATTTTGTTGACTATTTTAATTGCTAAAATCCATGTTTGACCTATGATTTTATTGTTTAATTGTGATTTTACCCTAGGTTTTAGAACTTACCTTTATTTTGGACTTAATTGCAAAATTGCATATAAATTGGATTATTTGACTACTAAATTCTTGATCTATTTTTGTAGGCATCAAAGGTTCAAGGACTCAGGGCATACTGGGTCAAACTTGAGTCGGAAGTGGAACCGGATCGAATTATCAAGCCTACGATTAATCCGGGCCGTCCGATTCAAGAACGGCTAGATCTGAGCCATCCGGGACGATCTGAAGCAATCCGAGCTAGGGTTAGGGTTGATCAAGCTCTATGATCAAGATCTGAAGGTTTCATTCCAATCAGAGCTAAATCAACCGTTGGATCAAGCAAGGAGGGCTCTAGAGCGTCCATTCATAGATAGAGTTGATCTGGACCATCCGTTGCATATCTGGAGGATCCGAGCTACCACAAGGCAGATCCTGACCCCAGATCATCATCATAAAAGTTTGGCTCAAATCAGACCAAGATCTGCCGTTGGATCTCCTCCGATCAATCTGGGCCGTCCGTTGATAACTATTTAATCAAAAAAATCACCGAAGCCCAGCCTTGTCGCGTCTCCGCCGCAGTCATCTTCTTCTTCAGCTGTTCTTCGATTTTTAGCTTGTTTCTTCATCAAAGGAGGCGCGTCCACTCAATCTCTACCTTGGATCGAGTTCTGAGTCTTTGGGGATCAATTCCTTGAAGAATTCTGTCCATTTGCGCTGGAACAGGGTTTGCTTGAGGGTTTCGGCATTTCCTCAGTCCGACCACTGTCTTCTCTTCCACAGTCCATTTCAAAGCTTCCGAGCCATTTGTAGGGGTTCTCAGATGAGCTTAGAAGCTTCCCAACTCATCATCGCAGCTCCACCAATTGAGATGGAGTGAATCGGACTGTGATTTCCAGCAAGCGCAGATTTGAAGCAGAATCAACTTCAGAAATGGATTTCCACTGATTTGCTGTGCCTAGGGGTTCGAAGGCGGCTCTTGATTGACGACCAAGAAGTTCTTGAGCTTAGGGAGTGATTGAGTTTAGATTTCATTGGTTAATTTCATGTTTAGTAGCTGTGATCTTAATATCTGCCATGTTCTGTTTCTGCATTTTAGTTTCAGCTGCTGTAGTTGACCTTTCGGATTTAATTCTGCTTAATTAGTGGTTTTAATCTGTTCTTCTATTAGTTAGCTAGTTTGTTTAGTTAATACTCCCCTTAATTTTACTTGTTTTGCAATTTTATGCTTGAGTATCAGCTGTGCCAATTTCATTCCTTGCGTGCCATGTTATTACTGAATTTGCAATTTCAGTTTCTGAATTTGCAGTTTGTTTCACTTTCGGTGATTTAATTCAGTTAGTTTAAGTTTGTTTAGATCTTAGCTTCATTTCTGAATCTTGTTTAGCTTGGTACATCCAAATTTCATATTGTTCTTCATTTTTAAATCCTTGCGTATCAGATTTCTGCACACCATTTGAGCTGAATTCAGTTTGTCCTGCTTATCAGATTCAAGTTTCTGCTTAATGAATTGTGGAGCTTGAATCTAGTTTAATTTGCAGATGGTTTGTTTCTGAATTGTAGCCCCATCTCAGCTTCATGATCTGAATTTTTACAAACGAAATCTGAAAGTTTCATTCCCTGCGTAACCTTCCATTTCTGCAATTGATGTTCCATTACTGCACTTATCAGCTTGCTATTTCTGCTAATCAGTGTTGTCCCTGCCATGCAGCTGATAAATTCCGAATTTGTGCCAATTAACTGGCTGTAGGTTAAGGCAACTCATTTCAGCTGGTTTGTTTGAGATTTCATATGGTTTAAAACTTCATTTTAGAATGTTTGCAGTCGAAATCTGAATTTAAGTTCATTTCTGAATTTCACTGCATTCATCTCTAATTTCCAACCTTAATGCATAATGAGCTCTTCACTATTAGCTTTGTCTTTCAAGTTGTAGTGAGTCAATTCAATTCGGAGTGGCAAATCACAGTTTTAGCACTTAGAACAGTCCTTTTTGGCACATAAATCCTTTGCTTAGGGTACAAAGTTGTTTCAACCTTTTGTTCACTTTGTATCAAGATAGGCATTCGACATTTATAGGTTGAGCTTGAACAGACCTTGTAGCTTTAATTTGAATTCAGATTTGCATCTTTGAACTTCGGTTGAGTTGCCTTGGTTGAATTTGTTTTTCCATTGGTTTAGTTGTTTACTACGATCATTTTATTTAGCTCATTAGCTTGGTTCCTCTAATTTTCTTTGCATTTTCATTCCATTCCGAATTTTCAAACCAAAACCCGAATATCTATTTGAAGCCCGAAAACACAAACGACATATGAACACAAGCTCGAATCAAACACGACAACTAGTCCCCGAGAAAAATACGACCTGTGGCCCCTATATTACATTTTCATGTTTTCGATTGTAAAAGGGTTTCCAGCATTTCATTTATAAATTCTAAATTTGAGGCCCACATTCGTGACACATAGATTGGGCCTACCAAATTTTTGGCGTCGTTGCCGGGGAAGCAACTAATTGATTTGTTTGATTTTTGCTTGTGTATTTTTAGACATATCATTGGGTTCTATTTTATTTTGCTTTATCTTTTGTATACGGGTACTGCCATTTTTCTTGTTTGTTTTGTGACAGGGGTGCAGGTTAAAAATGTTTTCATCCACTTATCAGCAGCCGTGTCCACAATTTCAGCAGAACCAACCTTTCAATCAACCACTACAGCAATTTCAGCCATATTTTCAACCAAGTCTACCAAATTTCCAGAATTTTCAGAATGGGCAGCCACTATTCCAAGATTTTCAGCCCTACTTTCAACAATTTCAGCCCAATTTTCAGCAACCTTGTCAACAAGATCAATCACCTTTTCAAGGAATTCAGCAGGGTACCAAGATAATTTGAATTTCCAGCAACCATTTCAATTTCCACAGCAATTTCAGCCTTGCAACCAGAATTTTCAGCCCAACCAATTTGAGTTTTCACCACAACAATTTCAACCTCAGATCCAAGAATTTCAGGGCTACAATTTTCAGCAATCTCCACCAACTTGTGAACCAAATTTTCAGCATGTTCAACCATTTGATCAGCCCCCACAGTCTCCATTTCAGAATTCACAGCCTCCTCTTGATTTTCAGCAGCCTTATATTACTTTTCAAGACCAACAAGAGCATGAGGCTCTACACCAAAGGATTATGGAGATGTGTCAACAAATCCTACAGCAATAACAAAATTTTCAACAACAACAACAACAACAACAACAAGAGCAAATTAATCAACAACAACTACAACGCCTTGCAAATTTGGTAGATTAAATGAATCAAATTAAAGCCCAAGAATCAGAACAGTTATATTCTCAAGTTGCTTGTAATTCTGAGAGCCCCAGAGTTGATTTTATATCAGTTCAAGGTGACCCTAGTGCATGGCAAAGTCCTTCTTCTATTAATCTTGCAATTTTAGAAGAAGAAGAAGACGAAATCATTAAAGTCTGGGCACCTACAGCATGCATCCCTTCGGAGACTCCTACTCAAAATCCATTGCCAAATTTTTCAGCTCAAGAAGAAGAAACTGAAGCTCCACAGGACCATTTTAGTCTTTTATTTTGTGATGATAGCATTATTGATGGTCCTAATTTTTCTGATACTGTTGTTGCAGATATTACAGAAGAAGAATGCATAGGAGATGATTCCATAGGTGTAGGGGATTGCACTAAGCCCCAGGGACCACCACAAGATTTAGATAATGAACCAGAAAGTGTAGGGACTTGCATGGTGGAAGCAAGCACCCAAGGATCACCAGTTGATTGTCCACCAGAGCTTGAGGCTGAAGAGGAGCATGTACTTGACCAGGAGGAGGCCACAGATACATCTACTATTATAGAACCTTCAGGTATTCTCCAGCACGCTCAGGTAAGTATTTCTCCTCTTTGTTCAGAAAAATTCAAAATGGTACCTAGTACTGATTTTATTGATTCTGATGAATTTATTGATATACCTTGTGTAGAAAGTGTTTGTGAAAATCCAATAGAGGTACCAAACATTGATTTCATTGATCGTACTGCATTACTTGATACATCTCTTGCTATGGATAGCGAAATAATTTTAGAGACATCCATAATTGATGTAGTTTGTTATGATGAATCTTTAGATACATCTTTTGTGGATATGTATAGTGAAAATTTTTTAGAAGTGCCTGAAATTGATGTTATTTATTTTGATGAATCTTTTGTTATGTCTTATGCTGAAAATAAATGTGAAAAACTTTTGGAGATACCTGATATTGATTTGATTGGCTGTGACATATTACTTGATACACCCTTGATAGGAAATGATTGTGAAATTTCTATTGATATGCCAGAAATTGATTTCTTTATTTGTGATGAGTATTTGAATGCAAATTTTGTAGGAAATGATTTTGAAAATTTCATTGAGGTACCAGAATTTGATTTAATTGGACATGATGCAGTTTTGGATTCATTTTATGCAGAGACTGATATTATTTCATTTCTTTCTGACCCTGAACGCTTGAGAGAGGTATTACATTGTTTTGCAGGGTCCAGAAGACTTCAGGAGTGGGTGCTCCAACTGAACAGACTACAGTCTCCTGGAAGGACTTCTGAAGGGCATAAAGAAGGAGGAGATGATCTTACTTTAATTAAAAGCACTCCACCCCTTGAATGGCTCTTGAACCTAAATCGCCTGCGGCCACCTGAACATTTTGCTACAAAGTTTAAGTGTGGGGGAGTCCGAATTCTCCCAGCTACCCATGTTCCTCCACTACCAAGATGGAGGCTCCTTCTAGATAGACTCCGCCCACCCGAATAAAGGGGAGTTTATTTTTCTTGTATTTTCTTTTATCGCATTTTCCACTTTTATGTTTTCTAGAGTAAATTGAATAAATAGACATTGTAAATACCATGTTTTTTTTCTTTTAGCACTTTTTCTTGCATGAGTGGAAATAAATGTATCCCTCTAGGTTATCTTCATGTCATTTTAGAGCCTTTTGAAAATAAATTAAATTTGGTTGTTAAAACTTAGGATTTGAGATCATGGATGCAATCTTGGATGCTTGAGTACTACTTTGCTTTAGATGCTTGATTGAGGAGTTGAGATGAATCATTTGCACCTAGTGAGGTTTAGCCTTATATTTGTGACACATACATGTTATTGTACTCTAGAACTTGCTTAGGTTCTTTCAAAATCATATTTCAATGATTGGATCACATCTATAGAGGCTAATCCATTTGTTTCCCTTTCGACATCAATTTTTAGCAATAATCATGTTTATTCTCTTTTTCTTTGTTTATCTCCTACGCTTACCCATTTTTTCTATGGACTTGTTGTTTGATATGTTTCTAATGCTATTTTGCCCGAGACGGACAAAGATTTAAGTGTGGGGGAGTGATTAGTATTTTGGGAAGCATTTGGATCCAAAGAAGAAAAAAAAAATTCTGCAATTTCAAGGATCAAAGTGAGTTAAGTTTTGTATCAATATCAAGTGAAAGGAGTGAGCAAGGATTGAAAACAATTGAAGATTCTTGATCATCATTTGAAGATCCAAGGGAGTTGAACCTCAAGTTGAATTCGGCACTCAAAGTTGAAATGAAAACAAATGTCAAAAACAGAAAAAAATAGAGAAAAGAAGTTGTGCCAAAAAGAGAAAAGAAAAAATCTGCTTTGTGGGTAGGAAATGGATATGGATCAGTAACTTCCAAGGAAGAAGAGCACTCTCCACTATCATTTGATGCCAGATTTGTGATTCTAAATTGTAAGCTGACCAGATCTGATCAAGGTAGAGAATCTGTGCAGAATTTGAGCAAAAATCAGAAAACATGAGATCAATGCAGAAAAAAAAATCTGTGCACACAAGACCTCCACTTGCAAGGCTGCTTAATTTACAGCTGTTAGAGCTGTTCGGCCACCTTGTTAGAAGATGATTGCAGTTGTCCTTTGCTGTAGGAATCAGAGCACAATTTGCTAGAAAAAATTGCAGCTGTATAAGGTCTGAACAAAGGCTGAAAAGAATGCTGATTTGGAGTAGCTGGGCTTACCGGAGCTAGAACTGAATTGGGATGCAAGGGATGCTGTAAGACTCAGAACAACCACTCGATAGCATCACAAATTCTGAAGAGCAGCAAGGTGAGAATGCAAACTGAAAATGCAGCTAAAAAAAATCAGTAGATGCTAGAGAGGAAGTTTGTGCCAACTCAAAACCGAGATTGAGTTTTTGGGGATATGAATCATGGCAGTAGGTATAGGAATGTAGCAACAAGTGTGGAGTGCATCCCAACTGATCAGAACAAGATTGAATTTCAGATCGAGACAGAGAAAAGAAAAAAAAAAAAAGGAGAAAACAGTGTTAAAAACAGGAAAACAAGGAAACCAAGTGGCACACAATTAAAATTTCAGCACCATGGAGAAAATGCAGTTTCTCTCACTCAAATCAATTCTTTGCTCCATTTCAAGTCTGAATTTGCTAGAGGATGATAAAAAAAATTATCAGAGAAAGAAAAGAGAGGAGGAAACAAGTTGGCACGCAATTGAAGAAAATGGCACATTGAGATAACAAGAGGTCAAGGAAGGGTTTTTCATCCAAATCAAAGGCAATTATTCAAGTTTCACTCCACCATACTTTTGATATCATTAGAGGACTGTTAAGATGGGGCAAAGCACATTGGAAACATTTTTGAGCAACTAAGTCTCCCTCTCCATCAATTTTTCTATTTCCTTGATTTTTATTCCATTTCTTACCATTTTCCATGTTTTCATTTGTTTTTGTAGATGTTGATCCTAATCATGATTAATGGTGGAGATTAGATAATAAGCAAGCTTATGGTAGTGCAAGAAGCATGTGTGTTTGAGTGAGCTCCATTTTCATCATCAACTTAGAACTTAAGGAGAGAGCCACCAAAATTTTCCTTGAAAGGCTAGAGAGTTGAATTCATCTCAATGACTCATGATGGATGAAAAGGCTAAGTTGTTGATTTAAGGACAAGATACTAATCCATAGAGCTTAGATTTATGAGAATTGACAACCCTAGGTAATTTCTTTTCATTTGTTTCTAATTATGCTTAAGAAAATCTAGGGGATACATATTTAGTTGTTTCGCGAGACGCTCAAGGCTAAGTGTGGGGGAGTTGATAAGTACCATTTTGTTGACTATTTTAATTGCTAAAATTCATGTTTGACCTATGATTTTATTGTTTAATTGTGATTTTACCCTAGGTTTTAGAACTTACCTTTATTTTGGACTTAATTGCAAAATTACATATAAATTGGATTATTTGGCCACTAAATTCTTGATCTATTTTTGTAGGCATCAAAGGTTCAAGGACTCAGGGCATACTGGGTCAAACTTGAGTCGGAAGTGGAACCGGATCGAATTATCAAGCCTACGATTAATCCGGGCCATCCGATTCAATAACGGCTAGATCTGAGCCATCCGGGACGATCTGAAGCAATCCAAGCTAGGGTTAGGGTTGATCAAGCTCTATGATCAAGATCTGAAGGTTTCATTCCAATCAGAGCTAAATCAACCGTTGGATCAAGCAAGGAGGGCTCTAGAGCGTCCATTCACAGATAGAGTTGATCTGGACCATCCGTTGCATATCTGGAGGATCCGAGCTACCACAAGGCAGATCCTGACCCCAGATCATCATCATAAAAGTTTGGCTCAAATCAGACCAAGATCTGCCGTTGGATCTCCTCCGATCAATCTGGGTCGTTCGTTGATAACTATTTAATCAAAAAAATCGCCGCAGCCCAGCCTTGTCGCGTCTCCGCCGCAGTCATCTTCTTCTTCAGCTGTTCTTCGATTTTTAGCTTGTTTCTTCATCAAAGGAGGCGCGTCCACTCAATCTCTACCTTGGATCGAGTTCTAAGTCTTTGGGGATCAATTCCTTGAAGAATTATGTCCATTTGCGCTGGAACAGGGTTTGCTTGAGGGTTTCGGCATTTCCTTAGTCCGACCACTGTCTTCTCTTCCACAGTCCATTTCAAAGCTTCCGAGCCATTTGTAGGGGTTCTCAGATGAGCTTAGAAGCTTCCCAACTCATCATCGCAGCTCCACCAATTGAGATGGAGTGAATCGGACTGTGATTTCCAGCAAGCACAGATTTGAAGCAGAATCAACTTCAGAAATGGATTTCCACTGATTTGTTGTGCCTAGGGGTTCGAAGCCGGCTCTTGATTGACGACCAAGAAGTTCTTGAGCTTAGGGAGTGATTGAGTTTAGATTTCATTGGTTAATTTCATGTTCGGCAATTTACCAAAGGGCGTACCCAAATATTGGTGTTTACCAAAATGCGTACCATGGTTTCATTGTTACCAAATAACGCACTTATATTAGTGAACTTCCTCTTATACCCCTTCTGCCAAAGTACTGCATGTCATTTTCATTCTCTTTCTCTTTCTCTTTTTCAATAACGAATTTCGAGACATTTAAAAATATTTTTTCAGACTTTTTATTTTAAAATAATATATTATGGAATCGGATAAAAAACGTACGATAAAAATCGAAAAAATATTTCAATTAAAAAAATATCTCAATTAATAATTTAATAATTTTTAAAAATATAAATAAATTATTTTTTATATTTGATTAATATAAATTAATATATTTAATAATATTATTAAATATATTAATATATAAAAAACTTTAAAAAAAGTTGAAGTTTTTTTTCTTAATTTCAAACAGCATGGATCTGAAATAAAATATTTCAGGCCCTGCGAGGGCCTGAAATAAAATATTTCAGGCCCTGCGAGGGCCTGAAATATTTTATTTCAGGCCCTGCGAGGGCATGAAATATTTTATTTCAGGCCCTGCGTAGGCCTGAAATAGAAATAACTCAGGGCCTGAAATTAAATGATTTCAGGCCCTGCGTCGAATTGAAATCATGTGTTATGATAGGGTTTTTTACGTAGGTCTAAAATGTAAAGAAACATCTCTTTATATTTTTGAAATCACAATAAAAATCATTGAGAAAGACTACTTTACGAGAGGAATTCTAATTAATATAAAATGACCATTATATTAAAAACGAATTATATATATATAAAGAAGTCAAATATTATTTATAATATTAATTTAATATTATATATTATATTTTAATAGATTTTGATTGGAGGGCCTGAAGTCAGATGACTTCAGGCCCTGCGTAAATAATTAATTTAATAAAAATAATTAATTATAAAAAAAATTTTAATGATTATTTTTGGTGTACAAACTTCTAATGATTAAAAATTATATTGCAATAGGAGTTTTCTAGGTCTATCAGTGGGTTTCGCTCAAAACCCACTGATATTTTTTCAGAAATTCAGATATGAGAGGTCCATCAGTGGGTTTTGCTCAAAACCCACTGATGGACTAAACTACACCTATTCCTTTGGGAAAAATAATAATTTGAGGTTTGGACACCTAAATTACATTCTCCTAACTCTACCCTAACTATTGATAATGTTTTTTCAGAAATCCAGATATGGGAGGTCCATTAGTGGGTTTTGCTCAAAACCCACTGATGGACTAAACTACACCTATTCCTTTGGGAAAAATAATAATTTGAGGTTTGGACACCTAAAATACATTCTCCTAACTCTACCCTAACTATTGATAATGTTTTTTCAGAAATCCAGATATGGGAAGTCCATCAGTGGGTTTTGCTCAAAACCCACTGATGGACTAAACTACACCTATTCCTTTGGGAAAAATAATAATTTGAGGTTTGGACACCTAAAATACATTCTCCTAACTCTACCCTAACTATTGATAATGTTTTTTCAGAAATCCAAATATGGGAGGTCCATCAGTGGGTTTTGCTCAAAACCCACTGATGGAAGAACTAAACTACACCTATTACTTTGGGAAAATTAATAATTTAATAATTTTTTAATAATATTATTAAATATATTAATTTATATTAATCTATATTATTTATTAATTTATTAAATATATTATTTAATAATATTATTAAAAATTATTAAATTATTATTTTTCCCAAAGGAATAGGTGTAGTTTAGTCCATCAGTGGGTTTTGAGCAAAACCCACTGATGGACCTCCCATATCTGGATTTGTGAAAAAACATTATCAATAGTTAGGGTAGAGTTAGGAGAATGTATTTTAGGTGTCCAAACCTCAAATTATTATTTTTCCCAAAGCAATAGGTGTAGTTTAGTCCATCAGTGGGTTTTGAGCAAAACCCACTGATGGACCTCTCATATCTGGATTTCTGAAAAAATATCAGTGGGTTTTGAGCGAAACCCACTGATAGACCTAGAAAACTCCTATTGCAATATAATTTTTAATCATTAGAAGTTTGGACACCAAAAATAATCATTAAAATTTTTTTATAATTAATTATTTTTATTAAATTAATTATTTACGCAGGGCCTGAAATCAGATGACTTCAGGCCCAAGGAGGGCCTGAAGTCATCTGACTTCAGGCCTAAGGAGGGCCTGAAGTCAAATGACTTCAGGCCCTCCAATCAAAATCTATTAAAATATAATATATTAATATAATATATAATATTAAATTAATATAATAAATAATATTTGACTTCTTTATATATATATATATATATATATATATAATTCGTTTTTAATATAATGGTCATTTTATATTAATTAGAATTCCTCTCGTAAAGTAGTCTTTCTCAATGATTTTTATTGTGATTTCAAAAATATAAAGAGATGTTTCTTTACATTTTAGACCTACGTAAAAAACCCTATCATAACACATGATTTCAATTCGACGCAGGGCCTGAAATCATTTAATTTCAGGCCCTGAGTTATTTCTATTTCAGGCCCATGCTGTTTGAAATTAAGAAAAAAAACTTCAACTTTTTTTAAAGTTTTTTATATATTAATATATTTAATAATATTATTAAATATATTAATTTATATTAATCAAATATAAAAAATAATTTATTTATATTTTTAAAAATTATTAAATTATTATTTTTCCCAAAGGAATAGGTGTAGTTTAGTCCATCAGTGGGTTTTGGGCAAAACCCACTGATGGACCTCCCATATCTGAATTTCTGAAAAAACATTATCAATAGTTAGGGTAGAGTTAGGAGAATGTAATTTAGGTGTCCAAACCTCAAATTATTATTTTTCCCAAAGGAATAGGTGTAGTTTAGTCCATCAGTGGGTTTTGAGCAAAACACACTGATGGACCTATCATATCTGGATTTCTGAAAAAATATCAGCGGGTTTTGAGCGAAACCCACTGATAGACCTAGAAAACTCCTATTGCAATATAATTTTTAATCATTAGAAGTTTGGACACCAAAAATAATCATTAAAATTTTTTTTATAATTAATTATTTTTATTAAATTAATTATTTACACAGGGCCTGAAGTCATCTGACTTCAGGCCTAAGGAGGGCCTGAAGTCAAATGACTTCAGGCCCTCCAATCAAAATCTATTAAAATATAATATATTAATATAATATATAATATTAAATTAATATAATAAATAATATTTGACTTCTTTTATATATATATATATATATATATATATATATATAAAATTCATTTTTAATATAATGGTCATTTTATATTAATTAGAATTTCTCTCGTAAAGTAGTCTTTCTTAATGATTTTTATTGTGATTTCAAAAATATAAAGAGATGTTTCTTTACATTTTAGACCTACGTAAAAAACCCTATCATAACACATGATTTCAATTCGACGCAGGGCCTGAAATCATTTAATTTCAGGCCCTGAGTTATTTCTATTTCAGGCCCACGCAGGGCCTGAAATAAAATATTTCAGGCCCTCGCATGGCCTGAAATAAAATATTTCAGGCCCTCACATGGCCTGAAATATTTTATTTCAGGCCCATGCTGTTTGAAATTAAGAAAAAAAACTTCAACTTTTTTTAAAGTTTTTTATATATTAATATATTTAATAATATTATTAAATATATTAATTTATATTAATCAAATATAAAAAATAATTTATTTATATTTTTAAAAATTATTAAATTATTAATTGAGATATTTTTTTAATTGAAATATTTTTTCGATTTTTATCGTACGTTTTTTATCCGATTCCATAATATATTATTTTAAAATAAAAAGTCTGAAAAAATATTTTTAAATGTCTCGAAATTTGTTATTGAAAAAGGGAAAGAGAAAGAGAATGAAAATGACATGCAGTACTTTGGCAGAAGGGGTATAAGAGGATGTTCACTAATATAAGTGCGTTATTTGGTAACAATGAAACCATGGTACGCATTTTGGTAAATACCAATATTTGGGTACGCCCTTTGGTAAATTGTCATTTCATGTTTAGTAGCTGTAATCTTAATATCTGCCATGTTCTGTTTCTGCATTTTAGTTTCAGCTGCTGTAGTTGACCTTTCGGATTTAATTCTGCTTAATTAGTGGTTTTAATCTGTTCTTCTATTAGTTAGCTAGTTTGTTTAGTTAATTCTCCCCTTAATTTTACTTGTTTTGCAATTTTATGCTTGAGTATCAGCTGTGCCAATTTCATTCCTTGCGTGCCATGTTATTACTGAATTTGCAATTTCAGTTTCTGAATTTGCAGTTTGTTTCACTTTCGGTGATTTAATTCAGTTAGTTTAAGTTTGTTTAGATCTTAGCTTCATTTCTGAATCTTGTTTAGCTTGGTACATCCAAATTTCATATTGTTCTTCATTTTTAAATCCTTGCGTATCAGATTTCTGCACACCATTTGAGCTGAATTCAGTTTGTCCTGCTTATCAGATTCGAGTTTCTGCTTAATGAATTGTGGAGCTTGAATCTAGTTTAATTTGCAGATGGTTTGTTTCTGAATTGTAGCCCCATCTCAGCTTCATGATCTGAATTTTTACAAACGAAATCTGAAAGTTTCATTCCCTGCGTAACCTTCCATTTCTGCAATTGATGTTCCATTACTGCACTTATCAGCTTGCTATTTCTGCTAATCAGTGTTGTCCCTACCATGCAGCTGATAAATTCTGAATTTGTGCCTATTAACTGGCTGTAGGTTAAGGCAACTCATTTCAGCTGGTTTGTTTGAGATTTCATATGGTTTAAAGCTTCATTTTAGAATGTTTGCAGTCGAAATCTGAATTTAAGTTCATTTCTGAATTTCACTGCATTCATCTCTGATTTCCAACCTTAATGCATAATGAGCTCTTCACTATTAGCTTTGTCTTTCAAGTTGTAGTGAGTCAATTCAATTCGGAGTGGCAAATCACAGTTTTAGCACTTAGAACAATCCTTTTTGGCACATAAATCCTTTGCTCAGGGTACAAAGTTGTTTCAACCTTTTGTTCACTTTGTATCAAGATAGGCATTCGGCATTTATAGGTTGAGCTTGAACAGACCTTGTAGCTTTAATTTGAATTCAGATTTGCATCTTTGAACTTCGGTTGAGTTGCCTTGGTTGAATTTGTTTTTCCATTGGTTTAGTTGTTTACTACGATCATTTTATTTAGCTCATTAGCTTGGTTCCTCTAATTTTCTTTGCATTTTCATTCCATTCCGAATTTTCAAACCAAAACCCGAATATCTATTTGAAGCCCGAAAACACAAACGACATATGAACACAAGCTCGAATCAAACACGACAACTAGTCCCCGAGAAAAATACGACCTGTGGCCCCTATATTACATTTTCATGTTTTCGATTGTAAAAGGGTTTCCAGCATTTCATTTATAAATTCTAAATTTGAGGCCCACATTCGTGACACATAGATTGGGCCTACCAGGAACCAAGTAAAAAATCTCGTGTGTAATTTGTTGATTTGTTTTTCGTTCCTTTTTGTTTTCCGCTGTGCTACTAACTCTGTGTCCAGAACGAACGAAAATTTATGAAAGTTCCTGAAAAATTTAACGATCGATATTCACCCCTCTCCCTCAATCGATTCAATCCGATCCCACACACACCACGTCGCCAAGGGTCGCCGGCCACAAGGTAGCACCGGGAAGAAGCCAATGAAGAAGAAGAAACAAGAGAAGATGAGAATAAACCCCTGTTCTTCTTCCCTAAACCCGCTGCCTCCTCTCCTTCTCTTCTTCACCTTCCGCCGACGCCAAAACACCACCAACCACCTCACCTCATTGTCCACTGCTTGCGCACGCTAAGGAAGAGGTTGTGAAGAAGAAAGAAGAAGAGAGTGGAGAAGAAGAAGGAGAAGAATCCAAAGGATTCTTCTCCTCTTCACAGTCGGCGCCGCAACCTCCCAAGATCGCCGCCGGCAGCCCTCCTCCCTCACTCTTACTCCTCACTAAGCCTTGAGTGGCTCTTCCTAGTCCTGTTGAGCCCTCACGCCAAGAAGGAAGAAGACTCAAAGAAGGATGAAGGAGAAAACTTCTCTTCTTCTCCTCTTCCTCACCGCCGCAACCTCAACCCTAGGAGAGAGAGTATGGAGAGTATTAGGGTTTTGGGTTCTTGTGTGTTGGATGATTAATTAGCCTTGTATCATGACTCCTATGGGGTATTTATAGGGCTAAGGCAGGGACCATGAGGAGGAGTTGGTTCTTGGCCCGCTAATGGATCTAAACCCGATCCATTAATAGAAATCCATTCCACTAAAGGATCCCATTGAACTTCCTCACCAACCCCCATATTTTCATATGGGCTCCACCTATTATGAGTCGCACATCTCCCCGTGTTTAAGATATCGAATGTCCAATAATTAATTTAATTTACTGACAATTAAATTAATTATCCTCTTGATCCTTGATTAGTACCACTCAACCTTTTCATCATGTCGGACCATAGTCCACTTGCAAGATTTAACATGACGATCATTTTGAGCTCACCAAGGGGGCATCATCATCCTGACTCACCAGGACATAGATTCCGTCAATAATCAATGGCACACCATGCAGATAAAATTATTACCCAACTTACCGGGCCTATCGATCTAACAGAATAGATCTCGTCCATTGGTAAATCAAAGTAATAATTAATTATCTACATGTGCCCGTTATTATTTCAGGATTTAGAGATCGTGTTGGATCGAGAAATGCGAGAGAGGGGGGGTGAATGTCGCAAATCGTTCGGATTTAAAAAAGAGTAAGTGCGCAGCGGAATAAAACAGAGCAACAACGCTAACACGGTCGTTTTACTTGGTTCGGAGCCTGGGTCGACTCCTACTCCAAGGCCCACGGTCGTTGACCGTTTTCTGCGGGCAATTCTATAAGTTCGTAAAGTTTACAAATGGATTTTACAAGAAGGCAGAATAGTAAACTTTAAATACAGAGCTCTTCGTTACCGACGTCCGGTGTAGATAGAAGTTTCGGAGCAGCGGGACGTCGTCATCTTGAGTTGGAAGATTTCTGGAGCGTGTCGCGGAAGCAGAAGAGTGTAGAAGCGTCGAAGCAATTGATGCATTGAAGGAGGAGGTCGAGGGCCCTTTATATAGGGCCTGGGGGCGCCCTGGTCGACGGGGGCGCCCCCCACGTGGCAGCAGATCCGGTTGTTGCTCGGTCGCCGTCTGATCCACTTATCCTCGGGATCTGGTTTGACCGGGGCGCCCGGATGACTCGGGGCGCCCGCATTGACCGATCAAAGCCTTATCTGCAGCGCTGAGCTCTCCTCGGTAAGTCTGGTTGGGGGCGCCCGGGACAGCGGGGGTGCCCTGGGCGTGTAGCGCAGACGCGGCTGAGTTGGTTCGCTATGGGGGCGCCCGGGACAGCGGGGGCGCCCTGTGTATGTACTGTCGAAGTCTTTCTTGTCTTGTTGTGTTTTGTGTTCACCATGGGGGCGCCCGGGACACTCCGGGCGCCCTGGTCAGCGGTTGCCTCACTCCTTTGAGGCATTCTGAGCTGCAGACACTCGTTCCTTCGGTCCTGCATCCAGGGTTAGTCCAAAACACAATAAAACAATAAAATAATAGGTTATACAGCCTCAGCTATCTTGGTTCTGACTTTGGTCTCCAAAATGGAGTCCTAGGTCGAACCGACGCCTAATGTTCCCTCAAGGGGAACGCGTCCTCACCTACTCCTCTCGGGAGAATTTACCTGGTGCCAACCGGCTCCTCCAGTTGGACTTTTGCCCAGCAGTCCTTCGCCAGGTCTTGAGGTACCAAGCTGCCCTTCGCTTGGTGCCTAGCAGCCCTTCGCTAGGTCTTGAGGTACCAAGCTGCCCTTCGCTTGGTGCCTAGCAGCCCTTCGCTAGGTCTTGAGGTACCAAGCTGCCCTTCGCTTGGTGCCTAGCAGCCCTTCGCTAGGTCTTTTCTTCTGGCAGTCCTTCGCCAGTGCCTAGCATTCCTTCGCTAGGGCTTTGTCCATTCTGGCAGTCCTTCGCCAGTGCCTAGCATTCCTTCGCTAGGGCTTTTCCTGTACACTCAAGAAACTTGTTAGACACTATTTAACCCTTAACTTTTGAACCCTTTTGCCAATATCAAAACACAGGTTTGACTTGGGTGCAATCTGCACCAACAATCTCCCCCTTTTTGATATATGACAACCTAGTTCAAAAGGTTAAGGAAAAATGCTGAAATTGAAATCCTAAGTTAGATTCCCTCCCCCTGGAAGTAATCTCCCCCTAGGTTTTTCAAAAGTAGGTGGTTTTAGTTTAAATACTTTTTATTATAGAAAGACTTTTTAAGTATTGGCTGAGTTTTTAAAAAATGTTTTATGTTTGAAGAAGTTTTCATATTTTAGCAAATTTTGAGTTTAGGAAAACTTTTTTAAACTTAGACTTTTTCAGTTTTTGAAAACTCTTGTTTTTAAGCACAAAAAAATTCAGGCTTTAAAAATTCATACTTAGAAAGATTCGAGATTTGGAAAACTTTTTCAGACTTAGAAAACTTTTCAGGATTAGAAAAAATTTCAGACATTAGAAAAAGCTTTTCAGTGAATATTTTAAGCAAAAATTAATAGCAATTCAGAGCAAAAGGAATTTTAAGCAAATAAATTAAGCTTTCAGAGTTAGAAATTTTGGAAAAATATTTTTGTTCCCTGTTTCCTTTCCAACTCTCCCCCTTTGACATATATAAAAAAAATGCAGAAGAAATATTTGCAATAATAAAGCATTTGCTGTACTGAAACAAACTAAGACCTAAGTCTGGTTTCATCTTTAGGGACATGTCTAACCCAATTAGCTACTTACTAACTGTTATAAACAGTAGCTTTTGCTAGGGTTAGTCAAGTTAAGTGTTTTTGTTCAAGTTAGATTTTCTAATCTTGATACTTAACTTGATTGCTGTTCAGTTTGTATTTAGTGCCCCAACTACTGCAGATGCACTGACTTAAAGCATCTTGAGTTAAGGCAAAGACCTAAGCATCTCAACCCTTTCTAGGTTATCACTCAAAGTACCCTAAGGTGCTTGTGAGATGCTGGCTTCTAGATCTATAGGTGCATGCAGTTCTAGGGTTAGAGCCTAGGCTAATTCCATTTCGAAGAAAACCCTAGTTTTGAAGGGGGTAGTTTTTGAAATAAAACTAAGTAAAAAAATTTTAAAATCAAAGTAAAACATTTTTAACAAAGAAGACATTTTAAAATCAATTAAGACATTTTAAGATCAATTTAAGACATTTTAAAATCAATTTAAAATATTAAAAAAAACAAATGATTCTATTCTACTAAGCACAACCCTAACTGCCTTCTTAGTGAGCTAAACTCAGATTCAGGTAGGGGTTTAGTGAATATGTCAGCTAGGTTGGACTTGGAGTCTACATGCTTAAGGACTATTTCACCCCTAGCTACGTGATCTCTTACAAAGTGATGTTTTACTTCTATGTGTTTGGTTCTAGAGTGTTATATTGGGTTTTTGGTTAAGTTAATTGAGCTAATATTGTCAATATTGACTTGGGTCTGATTGTAGTCTAGCTGAAAGTCCTTAAGAGTATGCATCATCCATAGGAGTTGAGCTACACACTCTCCTAAGGCTACATATTCAGCTTCAGTTGTGGATAGAGCAACACAGTGTTGCTTCCTACTGCACCAACTTACTAAGCTGTTTCCTAAAAGTTGACAGCTTCCACTTGTACTTTTTCTGTCTAATTTACAACCAGCATAGTCAGAATCAGAGTATCCTGACAACTTAAAGGATGAAGTCCTAGGGTACCATATCCCTACATTTAGGGTGCCCTTAATGTATCTTAAAATTCGTTTTAGGGCTGCTAGGTGAGTCTCCTTAGCACAGGTTTGGTACCTAGTGCACATTCCTACTGAAAAAAGTATATCAGGTCTGCTGGCTGTAAGGTATAGTAGACTTCCTATCATACTTCTATAAAGTTTTAGATCTACTGGTTTGCCATCAGGGTCATTATCTATTTTTACATTTGTGGCCATTGGGGTACTTATACTTTTAGAGTTATCCATTTTAAATTTCTTAATTAGTTCTTTAGCATATTTAGATTGATGTACATAATTTCCATCCTTAGTTTGTTTGATTTGTAACCCTAGGAAAAAGTTAAGTTCCCCAACTAAACTCATTTCGAACTCATTTTCCATTATTGTTACAAATTCTTTTAGAAATTTAGAGTTAGTTGATCCAAATATTATATCATCTACGTAAATTTGGGCAATAAATATATCCTTTTCTAAAATTTTAACAAACAAGGTTGGATCAATTTGACCTTGTTTGAATTCTTTAGAGATCAGGTAATTGGATAATCTTTCATACCACGCCCTGGGTGCTTGTTTTAGTCCATAAAGGGCTTTGCTAAGTTTGTAGACATGATCGGGTTTTTCTATATCCTCAAACCCTGGGGGTTGTCCTACATAAACTTCTTCCTTAATAAGCCCATTTAAGAAGGCTGACTTTACATCCATTTGGTATAATTTAAATCCTTTATGGGATGCAAAGGCTAGTAACATCCTAATAGACTCAAGTCTAGCTACAGGGGCATAGGTTTCATCATAATCCAACCCTTCTACTTGACTGAATCCCTTAGCTACTAAGCGGACTTTATTTCAGACTATTTCACCTTGATCGTTTAACTTATTCCTAAATACCCACTTAGTGTCAATTACGGATTTGCCCTTAGGTTTAGGTACTAACTCCCAGACTTGGTTTCTCTCAAATTGGGCTAGCTCTTCTTGCATGGCTAAGATCCAGTCAGGATCAGGTAGGGCTTCCTCAATAGTCTTAGGTTCAATCTTTGAAATCATGGCTATTTGACTAAGATTTCTATAGGAAGCTCTAGTTCTGACTCCTAAGGTTGGATCACCTACAATTTGGTCAGTTGGGTGACTGAGTCTGGGTTTCTTGGTTTTTCTAGTACTTGGCTCAGCTTCAGGTCCAGCTGGTCCAATAGGTTCAATTCTGGGTTCATTGGTTGGTTCAACTGATTCAGAAGTTGGTTCAATTGTTAAGTCATTAAAGGGTTCAGTTAGGGTTTCAGAGTTATCTTCTTGATCAGTATTTGGTGAAGCTAAGTCAGAATTATCAGATTTTGGGTTAGTTTCTTCATCAAATATTAAGTTGGTTGTTTCTTCAATTTTCTTAGTTATTTTGTTGTAGACTCTATAAGCTCTACTTGTTGTAGAGTACCCTAAAAAGATACCTGGGTTTGACTTGGATTGGAATTTTCCAAGATAGTCTTTGGTATTAAGAATATGGACTTTGCATCCAAAGACTCTAAGATAGTGTAGGTTTGGAAGTCTATGGTAGTAAAGTTCATAGGGTGTTTTATTTAACCTTTTATTAAGCAGAATCCAATTTTGGATATAGCAAGCTGTGCTAATTGCTTCTGCCCAGTAGTGGTTGGGTAGGTCAAATTCATTGAGCATAGCCCTAGCAGCTTCCTGTAAGGTTCTATTCTTTCTTTCTACTATGCCATTTTGTTGGGGGGTTCTAGGACACGAAAATTCGTGTTTATATCCATTTACTTTACAGAATTCTTCGAATCTTTGATTCTCGAATTCTCCCCCATGGTCAGACCTAAGTCTTTTGATTTTGGTATCATTTTGATTTTCAATCAATTTACAAAAGTTGTTAAATAGGTTCAGGGTTTCATCTTTGGTCTTTAGAAACCTGACCCAAGTGAACCTAGAGTAGTCATCAATTATCACTAAGCAGTATCGGTTTCCACTTAGTGACTTGGCTCCATGTGAATCAAATAGGTCAAGGTGTAGGAGCTCAAGTGTGGTTTGGGTTTGATCAGATTGGATCAATTTGTGACTAGACTTGGTTTGTTTGCCTTGATTACAGGATTCACATATTAGGTTTTCATTATTCTTAATTTTAGGGACACCTTTGATTAAGCCAAGTTGGGTAATTTTTGAGATAGTTCTTAGATTGCAATGACCTAATCTCCTATGCCAGAGTTTTGATTGTTCTAATTGTGTTAACATGCATTTGGGTATAAGGGGAAGACTTATAGTATATACATTATTTTTCCTAGTGCCCTTAAGCATGATTTCTGAGTCTTGTGCATTTCTAATCAGGAAGTTAGAATTGTTGAAGGTAACTAAATAACCAGAGTCACATAACTGACTTATGCTAAGTAGGTTAAAACTAAAGTCTTCAACCAATAGAACTTTCTTAATAATGAAATTAGATTTAAGTTCAATATTACCTGACCCAATTACCTTGAGTGTAGCATTATTTCCAAATGCCACTGAGCCCAGGTTTTGAACTTGAGTTTGGTGAACTTCAATTTGTCTCCAGTCATGTGTCTGGAGCATCCGCTATCTAACATCCATTGGTCCAAATCTTTATGTTCCTACACATAAAGGATTTTTGGTGATTTGGATCCAATTTGAGTTGGGATAGCTTAAATTGAGTTTCACTTCCTAGTCTGTCTCACCCCAGTCTAGGGTTTTCAAACACGTTAACCTTAAGGTTTTTGTGAGACAGGTTTGAGGGTAAAAATTAATTTTGAAAAAGAATTTTAATTTATTTTGAAAATGTTATTTTAGTTTTGAAAACAGATTTGAAAACAAATAAGTTTAGAAATTTTGAAAAATAGATTAAGTGATTTTTGAAAAAGAAATAAGTTTTGAAAACAGATTAGAATCTATAATTATTTGAAATTTGAGTTAGATTCGAATTTGACAAAAGATAATTTGAATTTGAATTTCAGAAATTGGCTTCCAGGTCTTGGCGAGGCACAAGGCCTTCTTTGGCCGTAGCCTTATGAGATCATCCACCCTTTCCTTGACAAAGCCTTTTAATGAAATTTCATTTTCAAATTAAATTAGGTCATTTTCTGGTCTAACTAGCTTGGGTCTTGGATCGGTAGCTTCTGCTGGTTTCACCAGTCTAAAGAGACCAAGTAGACTTGATCTTATTAGAGTTGGTTTCCCCAACGTACTATCATCTCACCTCCTCCCAATACTATGTTTTCAAGTTTCAAGTAATCTAGTCCTTAAATCTAAGTATTCCTTAAATCTAAGCATGGCAATTTGCAAAAATTAAATAAACAAACAATCAATCAATTAAAAAAAAATTATCTAATTATAAAAATTGTTTTGATTTTGGCTCCCCCTGGACTAAAGCCTCTGTATGGGTTAGGCAAGATGTGAATCTTGTCCTTGGGGATCCAAAATTGATTTGAACCAGTTGGTTTAGTCAGGCACAGTTTTGGCACCCATGCCTGAACCTTAGGTCTTGACTGGTTCAGTACAGCAAAGTAAGATCTTTGCCGAGATTTGGTTCTATAGCCAAGTCCGGATCGGTTTAGAACAGACTTCTGTTTTCCCAAAATCAGATCAAGATTCTTGGAACCAGAAGTGAATCGTTCTAAAGCTGTTCTTAAGTCCTTAACTTGAGTTTTCAGGGAGGAATTCTCTGATTCAAGTTTTTCTACTTGATCAGGGGTTCCTTCCTGAAGTATCTTAGTTAAGGATTTAGAATCAGCTCCCTCTTTCAGGAGTTTTACTTCCTGTCGGAGGGACTCGATTCGGAGTTTGGCTTTTGCCAAATCTCGGGATAGATAGGAAATAAGCGAATTCAATTGTAATTTCGAAAAACCCGTTACCCTTATTTCGCCGTCGTCGGAAAATGTCAGCTTGCCGTCGTCCCGGTCTGAGTCTGAGTCAGTCTCGATTTGATCCGAAGTGGTCAGGGCTAGAAGATTGGACTGGGGTGCTTCTTCTTCTTCTTCTGAGGAAGACTCGTCCCAGGTTGCTTGGAGTGCCTTCTTCTTTCTGGTCTTTTTGGACTCCTTTAGACTTGGACACTCAGTCTTGTAGTGGCCCTTCTTCTTGCATTCGTAGCAGGTTACGTTGGGCTTGTGTTTGTCAGTTGCTGGTTCAGCTGGTTCATCCTTTCTTCGGCTTGTTCTCCGTGTGTTGGTTTGGTTCTTCAACTTTTTGTAGTAGCTTCGAGCTAGCCGGACCAGTTCAGATTGATCTTCTTCTTGATCTTCTGTTTCTGAATCTGAGGTAGACTCGGGTTCAACTTGAGTTTTCTTCTTAGTCATTCTTCCTGTTTTCCCTGCAAAGAAAGCTATACTTTTCTTGGCCAAATTACAGTTAGTTTGTTCATGCAGTTCAAGTTCAGAGAATAACTCATCTAACTTAATTTTTGAAAGATCTCTAGAGACCTTGTATGCATCTACCATAGATGCCCACAAGGTGGTCCTAGGGAACGCGTTTAGGGCATACCTTATAAGATCACGGTTTTGAACCTGGTGACCTATTGCGTGAAGACCATTCATCAATTCCTGGATTCTGGCATGGAGCTGGGCTGCTGTCTCGTTATCTGCCATTTTGATAGTGAAGAGCTTGTTCAGTAGCAGGTCCCGTTTGCTGATCCTCGTATCTGAAGTTCCTTCGTGGAGCTCGATCAGTTTAGCCCATAGCTCCTTGGCACTGTTGAATGGGCCTACGCGGTTCAGCTCCTCTTTTGTCAGTCCGCATTGAAGAGTCTGATTTGCCTTGGCGTCAGCTTCAATTTTGCGTTTGAGGGCAGTGTCCCACTCTGAGTAGTTTTGTGGTACGCCATCAGCATTTGTGGGAATCATCAGTCCAGACTGGATGATTATCCACATATCCACCTGGGTTTTCAGGTGGACCTCCATTCGACTTTTCCAGTAAGGAAAGTCTTCTCCACTGAAAAGTGGAGGTCTGGCGGTGCTAAAGCCTTCTTGGATGGCCATTCGTTCTGAAATTAAAAAAAAACAAGAATATTCCAAGACTTGGTCTTGGATTAGTAGTGCGGGAAGAAAAGAAATAAAAATAATTTCAAGGGGTGTTGCACCAACCTTGAAAGAAAAATTCGAACGAAAATTTAAAAAAAAAATTGAGAGAGAAAAACGAAAGAAATTCGAAAAATTTTCAAACTGGTGGTTGCACCAAGTTTGAATTCCCCGCTCTGATACCACTTGTTGGATCGAGAAATGCGAGAGAGGGGGGGGGTGAATGTCGCAAATCGTTCCGATTTAAAAAAGAGTAAGTGCGCAGCGGAATAAAACAGAGCAACAACGCTAACACGGTCGTTTTACATGGTTCGGAGCCTGGGTCGACTCCTACTCCAAGGCCCACGGTCGTTGACCGTTTTCTGCGGGCAATTCTATAAGTTTGTAAAGTTTACAAATGGATTTTACAAGAAGGCAGAATAGTAAACTTTAAATACAGAGCTCTTCGTTACCGACGTCCGGTGTAGATAGAAGTTTCGGAGCAGCGGGACGTCGTCAGCTTGAGTTGGAAGATTTCTGGAGCGTGTCGCGGAAGCAGAAGAGTGTAGAAGCGTCGAAGCAATTGATGCATTGAAGGAGGAGGTTGAGGGCCCTTTATATAGGGCCTGGGGGCGCCCTGGTCGACGGGGGCGCCCCCCCACGTGGCAGCAGATCCGGTTGTTGCTCGGTCGCCGTCTGATCCACTTATCCTCGGGATCCGGTTTGACCGGGGCGCCCGGATGACTCGGGGCGCCCGGATGACTCGGGGCGCCCGCATTGACCGGTCAAAGCCTTATCTGCAGCGCTGAGCTCTCCTCGGTAAGTCTGGCTGGGGGCGCCCGGGACAGCGGGGGCGCCCTGGGCGTGTAGCGCAGACGCGGCTGAGTTGGTTCGCTATGGGGGCGCCCTGTGTATGTACTGTCGAAGTCTTTCTTGTCTTGTTGTGTTTTGTGTTCACCATGGGGGCGCCTGGTCAGCGGTTGCCTCACTCCTTTGAGGCATTCTGAGCTGCAGACACTCGTTCCTTCGGTCCTGCATCCAGGGTTAGTCCAAAACACAATAAAACAATAAAATAATAGGTTATACAGCCTCAGCTGTCTTGGTTCTGACTTTGGTCTCCAAAATGGAGTCCTAGGTCGAACCGACGCCTAATGTTCCCTCAAGGGGAACGCGTCCTCACCTACTCCTCTCGGGAGAATTTACCTGGTGCCAACCGGCTCCTCCAGTTGGACTTTTGCCCAGCAGTCCTTCGCCAGGTCTTGAGGTACCAAGCTGCCCTTCGCTTGGTGCCTAGCAGCCCTTCGCTAGGTCTTGAGGTACCAAGCTGCCCTTCGCTTGGTGCCTAGCAGCCCTTCGCTAGGTCTTTTCTTCTGGCAGTCCTTCGCCAGTGCTTAGCATTCCTTCGCTAGGGCTTTGTCCATTCTGGCAATCCTTCGCCAGTGCCTAGCATTCCTTCGCTAGGGCTTTGTCCATTCTGGCAGTCCTTCGCCAGTGCCTAGCATTCCTTCGCTAGGGCTTTTCCTGTACACTCAAGAAACTTGTTAGACACCATTTAACCCTTAACTTTTGAACCCTTTTGCCAATATCAAAACACAGGTTTGACTTGGGTGCAATCTGCACCAACAGATCTGCACCAACAGATCGTACTCCATAATATAATCCGAGGTCTAATCCAATTTACGAAGTCAGTACAAAATTGGATGACCTCTCTTTTTGTCCTACTTAATGCACACAAAGTGCACTAGTGTAATTTTATGGTTAAGATAAACCACATCTAATTACACTACAATCATCCTGATGGTTTGTCCAACTCCATCCCGGTTGTGAGCCTCTTTCTTATACTTCTGCAAGGATCTTGATAACATGATCTTCTGTGCAACGCCATGCACCATGTTATCTAAAATGCCAAGTATGAGACATTTTGTGCATATACTAATATAAATATGCACAGTGTGATTTTGCGATTCTCTTTAAAATGTAAATATATTCTAACTAAAAGCAAGACTTTTAGTATACATCGTAACAATCTCTCACTTATA
The DNA here is from genome assembly GCA_024364735.1 of Boesenbergia rotunda. Taxonomy (NCBI): domain Eukaryota; kingdom Viridiplantae; phylum Streptophyta; class Magnoliopsida; order Zingiberales; family Zingiberaceae; genus Boesenbergia; species Boesenbergia rotunda. Next base: position 60,849 of record JAGFNQ010003486.1, read on the forward strand.
CTGAAAGACTTTGTTGTTATCAAAATGTCATACATCTAACCCCTAGATCCTTCACATGCCTAAAAGCTCTCGCTACCAAGGCCTTAGTGATAAGATCTCCCTAGGTCATTCTTTGATGTCATCTAGGCAACAACAGCTATTCCTTACTAGGGTGGTACTTGCGCTCTATGTGTTTACTTGCCTTATGGACTCGTGATTCCTTCGAGTTTACAACTGTACCATTTTGATCACAACAAAATGTGATAGTCCTGAGCAAACCAGGCGTCACATCAAAGTCCATCTTGAGGCTCCTGAACCATGTAGCTCTTTTGGTTGTCTGAGAGACTGCCAACCATCCAACTTCTATGGTCGAGTCCATCATGCAGCCGCTGCACGACATTCTCCCATACAATGGTTCCACCACCTAAAAGTAAACACAAAACCCTAAAGAATGCTTATATTTGCCCCTTATCCTGATTGGAATTCTATATCCATATAACCCATAGGATATTGATCTGCCCGGTAAACCAGAATATAGTCCTCAGTCCTTCTCAGGTACAAATATATGCTTTTACCGCAATCCAATTTCCTTAGCCTGGGTTACTCCAATATCTGTTAACCATGCCCATGGCACAAAAGATATTTGGTCTTATTTTTAGCATACATGAGGCTTCCTATAGCTGACACTAAAGGAACCACCATTACCTACTCTATCTCCTTTGATAATCTAAACATATCTCTTTAGATAGAGTAGCTCCAAAACTGAAAAGTACCAAACTTTTCTTAGAGGTATCCATGTTAAAACAAGTTAGGATAGTGCCTTTTATGAAGCTTGGGATAAGCACATCATCCTTATCTGGAGATCCCTTAGATCCATGATCCCCAAGAATGTGTCTTACTATTCTCAAGTCCTTCATAATTATTTGGACAACCATACCCTCACGTCTGACAATATTTCGTCATTGTTGCCAACCAACAAAATATTATCTACGTATAGTACAATAATATCACCATGTATCTGTCACATTACTTACAAACATAAATGCCATCCGTCCTTTTGAGCAAATCCACATGACTGGATTTTCTCATCAAAGCGGATGTTCCTTGTCACGGGTCTAGGGATCCGGTTCATGTTCTCCAAGGAGCCAGTCCAGAGACTCTCCAAGAACACGAAACCTTTAGGTTGACTAACAACCCTCCCACTATAATAAGGTACCCCTTGTGTATCTTCTATGACACGAGGTGCAGTGTCCTGTGGTATTACCTCTTGTACAGTTGGTACTAAGATCAGAATGTCCCCTTATTTAATTTACTCAAAGTAACTCTTTTCATGGGCTTGTGGTTTATTTCATAGTCCTTTTCCTAAGAATCAATCATTTGTACCAACGAATATCCTCTGATCCTTAGGACTACTAAACCACATTTTGTTCCCTTAGGATAGCCTACGAACATATGCACTAGATTCCAACATATCAGTGTCTCTCTTCAGCACATGTGTTGAACTACCCATAATCTGAATATGCCTTAGACTAAGCTTTCGCTTAGCCTACATTTCTATGGTTTTAAGATACTAGTGACGTAGACAGTATCAAGCATATACACTGTCGTATACAGGGCATATCCCCTTGAACAAATCTGGCTAATCTCAGAGTTGCTTATCATCTTCTTAACCATTACCTTAAGAGACCTTCATCCTTCCATATATTGCACCGTTCTGCTTGGGGCACACCAGGTGCAGTGAATTGGGATCGAATCCCAATTATTGATAAGTAAGTCCTGCAACTATCCCTAGAGGTACTTGTCACTACGATCTAATCGTAATGTCGTCATACTTTTACTCTGATGTATCTCCGCATCATACTTAAATCCTTTGATCTCATCAAAGGAATTAGTCTTGCGGTACAGCAAGTAAATGCATTTTTGTTGGTGCAGGAAGTACCAGATCGAACCTTGTTTTGATATTGGCAAAGGATTCAAAGTTAAGGGTTATTTGTTGTCTAACAATGCTGCTTGAGAGTGCAGGAAACAAAGTCCTAGCGAAGGGATGCTAGGCACCTGACGATGGGCTGTCAGGAAACCAAGTCCTGGCGAAGGGTTGCTGGGCGAAAACCAAGTCCTGGCGAAGGGCTGCTAGGCGAAAACCAAGTCCTAGCGAAGGGCTGCTAGGCGAAAACCAAGTCCTGGCGAAGGGCTGCTAGGTGAAAACCAAGTCCTGGCGAAGGGCTGCTAGGAGAAAACCAAGTCCTGGCGAAGGGCTGCTAGGCGAAAACCAAGACCTGGCGAAGGGCTGCCGGGCAAAAGTCCAACTGAAGGATCCGGTTGGCACCAGGTAAATTCTCCCGAGAGGAGTAGGTGAGGACGCGTTCCCCTTGAGGGAACATTAGGCGTCGGTTCGACCTAGGGCTCCATTTTGGAGACCAAAGTCAGAACCAAGATAGCTAAGGCTGTATAACCTATTATTTTATTGTTTTATTGTGTTTTGGACTAACCCTGGATGCAGGACTGAAGGAACGAGTGTCTGCAGCTCAGAATGCCTCAAAGGAGTGAGGCAACCGCTGACCAGGGCGCCCGGAGTGTCCCGGGCGCCCCCATGGTGACCACAAAACACAACAAGACAAGAAAGACTTCGACAGTACATACACAGGGCGCCCCCGCTGTCCCGGGTGCCCCCATAGCGAACCAACTCAGCCGCGTCTGCGCTACACGCCCAGGGCGCCCCCGCTGTCCCGGGCGCCCCCAGCCAGACTTACCGAGGAGAGCTTAGCGCTGCATATAAGGCTTTGACCGGTCAATGCGGGCGCCCCGAGTCATCCGGCGCCCCGGTCAAACCGGATCCCGAGGATAAGTGGATCAGATGGTGACCGAGCAACAACCGGATCTGCTGCCACGTGGGGGGCGCCCCCGTCGACCAGGGCGCCCCCAGGCCCTATATAAAGGGCCCTCGACCTCCTCCTTCAAAACATCAATTGCTTCGATGCTTCTACACTCTTCTGCTTCCGCGACACGCTCCAGAAATCTTCCAACTCAAGCTGACGACGTCCCGCTGCTCCGAAACTTCTATCTACACTGGACGTCGGTAACGAAGAGCTCTGTATTTAAAGTTTACTATTCTGCCTTCTTGTAAAATCCATTTGTAAACTTTACGAACTTATAGAATTGCCCGCAGAAAACGGTCAACGACCGTGGGCCTTGGAGTAGGAGTCGACCCAGGCTCCGAACCAAGTAAAACGACCGTGTTAGCGTTGTTTTTGCTTTGTTTTATTCCGCTGCGCACTTACTCTTTTTAAATCTGAACGATTTCCGACATTCACCCCCCCCCCTCTCTCGCATTTCTCGATCCAACAATTTTAACCCTTGAATAATTGTTGACAAAATAAACAAAGTCTTCAAGGTTACCTCTTGTCACGCCCCGAGGAGCCGCCCGTCCGATACTGATCGGACTACCACTCCCTCGACCCGGTGGACAATTCAAACCCCTAACCTCTACGATCACCTCGGCCGATTGTACCACAGCCTATAGGGTTGGAACAATCGTCTGTAGTAAACGAAAACAATAATGAGGACAAAAGCTGCATACTGGTATGATTTACAACAAAGTACAATGCACAAAAGGCTACCATGGCTCACAAAAGTACAACTATACCGCCGTATAAAATGACACAACCGAACACAAAGATAGCAGCGGAAATGTAAGGTATAAAAATACAGAAAACGGGTACCAACATGTACCACCATCAAATAGAAGAAAATCCCAAAATCGTCTCGATGAATATGCGAACTAGGACAGGCTGTCGAGCACACTCCAAACAATCATCATGAAATAAAAACAAGGAGCTAACGAGATGAGTCACAGTACTCAGCGGATATCTCACCATATATGCAGGATAGTCTAAGCTAGCAACAGTGTAACAGGCTATCAAAATAACACATGTACAATCAATGATAAGTACAACTGTAAGAGGGAATAAGAAATACCTGTTGATGCAGAATGCACCCAAGTCAAACCTGTGTTTTGATAATGGCAACATAGGTCAAAAGTTAAGTCTTTATTGTTTTTCTAACAAGTTAATCTAGTGTGCAGAAAAAGCCCTAGCGAAGGACTGCTAGGCACTGGCGAAGGAATGCCAGGGAAATAAGCCTTAGAAAAGGACCGCTAGGCACTGGCAAAGGAATGCCAGAGTCAAAAGCCCTAGCGAAGGACTGCTAGGCACCAGGCGAAGGACAGCCTGGGACTGAAGCCCTAGCGAAGGACTGCTAGGCAACTGGCGAAGGACTGCCAGTTTACAAGACCTGACAAAGGACCATCATGCAATAGTCCAACCAAAGGAGCGGTTGGCATCAGGTAATTTCTCCCGAGAGGAGTAGGTGAGGACGCGTTCCCTGTCGAGGGAACAGTAGGCGTCGGTTCGACCTAGGGCTCCATTTTGGAGACCAAAGCCAGAACCAAGACAGCTAAGGCTGTATAAATCTAATAAATTATTATTATGTTATTGTGTTTTGGACTAACCCTGGATGCAGGACCGAAGGAATGTGTGTCTGCAGCTCAGAAAGCCTCAAAGGAGAGAGGCAAGGCTGAGTAGGGCGCCCGGATTGTCCCAGGCGCCCCCAAGGTTCATACAAAACAACTCAAAGCAAAGAGGGTTCGAACAGCTGCTGGGCGGGGCGCCCCCGTGCTCCCGGGCGCCCCCAGCGTCCCGGGCGCCCCCATGCGCATACCTCGAACCAAAAGCCTTCGAAGCCAGAAGATAAGGTTTGACCCCGGTCAAAGCGGATCCAGAGGATCAGACGCGACCGAGAGCTCTGCGGATCAGAGGCCATGTGGGGGGCGCCCCCGACATCACGGGCGCCCCTAGGCCCTATATAAAGGGCCTTCGACCAAGGCTTCAAAACAACAACTCTCTCAACGCCTCAAAGCTCTTCTACGCTCGTGCCTTGCTCCGGACACTCTCCAACTCGAGCCGACGACGTCCCGCTGCTCCGAAAAAGTTGATCTACTCCGGACGTCGGTAAAGAAGAGCGTTCTTTTTATTTACTGCACTTATCTTTGTAATTAAATTTTGTAAACCTTTTTGCGCCTATATAGAATTGCCCAAAGTAAACGGTCAACGACCGTGGGCCTTGGAGTAGGAGTCGACACAGGCTCCGAACCAAGTAAATCGACTGTGTCTCTGTGTCTTGTTTTTTAATTTCCGCTGCGTACTTGCTCTTACTCAAATCCGAAAGTTTTCCGATATTCACCCCCCCCTCTATCGGTTTTCTCAATCCAACAAGTGGTATCAGAGCGGGGAAGTTCAAACTTGGTGCAACCACCAGTTTGAAAATTTTTTGTTCGGATTTTTTTTTAACAAAATTTTTTTTATCGGATTTTTTTTTATTTCTTTATCCTTATCCCGCACTACTAATCCAAGACCTAGTCTTGGGAAATTTGTTCCTTTTTTGTTAGTTTCTTATTTATAGATCCAATGGCCATGCAAGAGGGTTTTAGCACCGCCAGACCTCCACTCTTTAGTGGAGAAGACTTTTCCTACTGGAAAAGCCGTATGGAGGTCCACCTGAAAACTCAGGTGGACATGTGGATTATCATCCAGTCCGGACTGGAGATACCCAAGAATGCTGATGGACTTCCTCAAAGCTACTCCGAATGGGACAACTCCCTTAAACGCAAGATAGAAGCCGACGCAAAAGCTACTCAAACTCTTCAATGCGGATTGACGAAAGAAGAGCTGAACCGCGTAGGCCCCTTCAACAGTGCGAAGGAGCTCTGGGCAAAATTGATCGAGCTGCACGAAGGAACGTCAGATACCAGGATCAGCAAAAGGGATCTGCTCCTGAACAAGCTGTACACCATCAAAATGGCCGACAACGAATCAGCAGCCCAGCTCCACGCACGAATCCAAGAGCTGATGAACGGTCTCCACACAATAGGTCACAAGGTAGAAAACCGTGACTTAATAAGGTATGCTCTAAACGCCTTCCCTAGAAACACCTTGTGGGCATCTATGGTAGATGCATACAAGGTCTCAAGGGATCTTTCAAAAATAAAATTAGATGAGTTGTTTTCCGAACTTGAACTGCACGAACAAACTAACACCAATGTGGTCGAGAAAGGTATTGCTTTTCTTGCAGGCAAGACTGGAAGGACAACAAAGAAGAAGCCTGAACCTGAACCGGAGTCTAACTCAGACTCAGATTCAGAAGAAGAAGAAGGAGATCAAACTAAGCTGGTCCGGCTAGCCTGAAGCTACTACAAGGAACTGAAGAACCGAACCAACAAACGGAAAACCAGCCGAAGAAAGGACGAACCAGCTGAACCCGCAAACAAGCCCAATGTAACCTGCTACGAGTGCAAGAAAAAGGGCCACTACAAGTCAGAGTGCCCTAACCTAATGGAGACTAAAAAGACGAGAAGGAAGAAGGCATTGCAAGCAACATGGGACGAGTCTTCCTCAGAAGAAGAAGGAGAGGCACCCCAGTCCAACCTCCTAGCTCTGACTGCCTCAGAAGAAGTCGAAACCGAATCTGAATCAGAACAAGAGGACGGCGAGCTGACCTTCACAGAAAACGGCGAAATTAAGGTAACAGGTTTTAATAGATCGCAATTAAGTGAATTAATTTACTTTCTTTCTCGAGATTTAGCAAAAGCCAAACTCCGAGTTGAATCCCTCCGACAGGAAGTAAAACTCCTGAAAGAGGGAGCTGACTCTAAACCCTTTACCAAGAAGGTTCAGGAAGGAACTCCTACTCAAGTTGAAAAACTTGAAAAGGAGAACTCCTCCCTGAAAACTCAGGTTAAGGATCTTAGATCAGCATTAGAACGATTTACATCTGGTTCCAAGGGTCTTGACATGATCCTTGGAAAACAGAAATCAGTTCTAAATCGATCCGGACTAGGCTATAGAACCAAATCCCGGCAAAGATCTTACTTTGCTGTACTGAATTAGTCCAGAGGTAAAATTCAGGCATGGGTACCTAAACTATACCTGAACAAACCAACTGGATCAAATCAGTATTGGATCCCCAAGGACAAGATTCACATCTTACCTAACCATCACCGTGGCTTTAGTCCAGGGGGAGCCAAACTGAAAACTATATTCATTATTAGATAAATTTTTTTTTGCAATATGATTGTTTGCCTGTTTATTTAATTTCTGCAATTTACCATGCTTAGACTTAGGCTAGTTTAAGGACCAAACAAACTTAACTGAAACTTGAAAACATAGTATTGGGTGGAGGTGAGATGATAGTACGTTGGGGAAACCAATTCTAATAAGATCAAGTTTACTTGGTGTCTTTAGACTGGTGAAACCAGCCGAAGCTACCGATCCAAAATCCAAACTAGTTAGACCAGAAATTTTTCAAAGAATAATTTTGAAAATGAAATTTCATTAAAAGGCTTTGTCAAGGAAAGGGTGGATGATCCCATAAGGCTTCGGCCAAAGAAGGCCTAGTGCCTCGCCAAGACCTGGAAGTCAATTTTTGAAATTCAAATTCAAATTAATTTTTGTCAAATTCGAATCTAACACAAAATTTCAGCTAAGTGTAGAGTTAAACATCTTTTCAAAAACTTCAAAATTAATTAATTAAGTTTTCAAAATTTAATTATTTTCAAAATTAATCAAAAATTTACAAAATAATTTTAACTATCAAAACCTGTCTCACGAAAACCATAAGGCTAACGTGATTGAAAACCCTAGACTGGGTGAGACAGTAGGATTAAGACTCAATTGGAAATTCTGTTAATACCTATATGATGAGATAATCTTGTATTTGTCAAACCATGATCAAAGCAGTCAAAACATGGTCAACATAGTCAAACCAAGGTAAACGAGGTCAAAACATGATTAACGCAGTCAAACCACAGTCAAAACCGTCAAATCAATTCAAACCATGGTCAAAAGTAGACAAGGCAAAAATTTGTCTTTACCTACCCTATTCAGGGCGCCCGGAACCACGCGGGCGCCCCCTCCCATACGTTTTCTTACTCCCTAGTCAAAAAGCTGCCAGTGCTTTTGACCAGGGCGCCCGGAACCACACGGGCGCCCCCATCAACTCCAACGCAGCAAATGCTGCAAAAGCGCTCTGTTGAGGGCGCCCGGGCTGTCCCGGGCGCCCCTAGCAGCCAAAAGCTTCTGCCCTTGGCAGCAGTTACTGACCAGGGCGCCCGGAAGCTCCCGGGCGCCCCCATGGGTCTGCCTATAAAAGGCACCCGAACCTCCTTCACTTCCCACACCAAAATCAACCTTCTTCCTCACTTCTTTCTCTTCAAGAAAACCTTGCAAGTCCTCATCATCAACTATGCCTCCCCGAGCCGTTCGGTATGATTAGTATTTAGTTTTATTGCATTTAAATTTAATTTATCATGCAATATCTTTATTCTTCCTTTAATTTCCTTAACTTAGAAGACGCCGACCAAACCCGGCCAACCCCGGTGCCGAACCTAGTCCGGACCCTAGATTTCCTAACTTAGAGTTATGTAATAGGTTTGCACAAACAATCTACAAGCCTATTAAAACGAGTTATCTCAATAGGCACTTTTTTACCCAATCATGCCCTGTCGCCATGAACATAATCAATTTCTATCAATTGGATAATCTTGTCTTCTGCACATATACCATAAATGAAACCCTATGTGCAGAGTTTTACAACAACATAATTCGACAAGATAATCTTATGTTTCACACCACTGTCCAAGGGATTCCTTTGACTATAACCCCGACTTTGTTGAACCGATTCCTAGGACTGCGACCCTCTCAGTCCACATTCTGTTGTTATCCTCCTAGGAACCCCCCATTTGATCCTCCCTACTCAAACATTACCCTAGACACTATTCACTCCTATTTCTTTAGGGCAGAACTCCCCGCAAACAGACGCTTCCAAGCTGTTGAACTTCAGGCCCAGAACTATGCCCTGTATAGAGTTCTGGTCCGTTGTATCTTACCACTCTCTACCAGAGACCTTGGGACTATGCGACCTTTCATGCTTTCCTTCTTTATGCCCTAGTCCATCACCTTGACCTAGACATTGGACTCCATATGTTTCATACCATTCTGTATGCGTCCAGTGTCACGACCCAGGGACGAGTACGCACACCATACTGCCACATCATCACGTCCCTCCTTCATCACCATGGTCGTGACGTAACCTTGGGTGAAATAACCACTATGACCGACTTTGACGAAATCGGATTTAGGAACTTCTCCTTAGCGGGTCTAGAGGTGTCGGCCACCGGGGTTCTTAGTTGGTGACGACAGCAGGCCGGAGCTCCGATCGACTCAGACGAGGAGGTCGAAGTCGACGTTGGAGATGTAGCTACAGCAGCCCGAGCACACATCGACGAGCCCGCTCCACTGACACTCTACCAGAGAGTGACATATTTAGACACAAAGGTTCAGAGTCTTCGAGAGGAGGTCGAAGCCTACCACCTAGAGTAGATGGAAGCTCGTCGGGCCGATCGAGAAGTGGCTGACGCACGATACATAGAGATGATGGCACGATTTGAAGCATGGCAGCCAGGCCCGTCTGATCATCCCAGCCCTTCGTCTTAGATTCACTTACCATTGTACCTATTTGACTACCCCTACTTAGTAGGGTTGACTTGGGTTTGACTGTTTGACTGTATTTGAACCTTGATTACCTGCTTTATTTTATGTTGACCAATCTATGAGTACTGGTTCTTTTCGCAATTAGGATTGTGCTCTGTAGAATAGATTTTTTTTACTGATTTAAAATTTTTTTTAAAAAATAGAATTTGAAAAATTGTTTTACTTAATTTCAAAATTAGTTTTCATTTTTCGAAGTAGTTTTATTTTTTATTTCAAAACTATCCCCTTTCAAAACTAGGTGTTTTTCGAAAATGGATTTAGCCTAGGCTCTAACCCTAGAACTGCATGCACCTATAGATTTAGAAGACAGCATCTCACAAGCACCTAAGGGTACTTTGATTGATAACCTAGAAATGATTGAGATGCTTAGGTCTTTGCCTTGATTCAAGATGCTTAAGTCTGTGCATCTGCAGTAATTGTGGCACTAAATACAATATACATAGCAATCAAGTTAAGTGTCAAGCTTAGAAAATCTAACTTGAACAGAAACACTTAACCTGACTAACCCTAGCAAAAACTACTGTTTATAACAGTTAGTGAGTAGCTAATTGGGTTAGACACGTCCCTACAAGAGAAAATTGACTGATTTAATTTAAGTCTAATTATGAATTGGTTCAGTACAGCAAAATCTTATTTATTTCCTTTATGCAATCATATTTCTGCTATATTTATCTTATTTTGATATATGGCAAAGGGGGAGAGATAGGAAAGGAAAAAGAAAAATTAATCTTATTTTTTCAAAAAGGGTTCAAAAAGTTTTCCTTTATTCAAAAAGGTTTAAAAAATTTACTTATCCTTTATTTAAAAGCTTAAACTTTTTGAAAATTTACTAAAGTACTTAAGTTCTTAAAGCTTCCAAAATTTTGCCTAAGTACTCTAGTTTCAAAAGTTCTTAAAGCTTTCAAAGTTTTGCCTAAGTACTCTAGTTTCAAAAGTTCTTAAAGCTTTCAAAATTTTACTAAGTACTCTAGCCTTTCAAAAGTTTCTTACTTAAGCTTGTCAAATTTTTGTTAAGTACTCTAAAGCTTAAGTTTTTCAAAATCGTAAATCTTACTTAAACTAACATTTTCAAAACTCTTGAGAACTTTAAAACTTTAAACTTTAAACTTTTTAAAAAGTACTCTACTTATGCTTTAAAAACTCTCCTATATACTTTTAAGTTGTTGAAAGATTTTTTAAAAAAAAAAACTTAAGTTTTCAAGTACAAGTAAAGTTTTGTTAACCCCACGAACTTTTGAAAAAATCTAGGGGAAGATTCCTTCCAGGGGGAGGGAACAAAAATTAAAACATTTTCATGTTTTGCTTAAACTTAACTTTTTGAACTAGGGTTGCCATAAATCAAAAAGGGGGAGATTGTTGATGCAGAATGCACCCAAGTCAAACCTGTGTTTTGATAATGGCAACATAGGTTAAAAGTTAAGTCTTTATTGTTTTTCTAACAAGTTAATCTAGTGTGCAGAAAAAGCCCTAGCGAAGGACTGCTAGGCACTAGCGAAGGAATGCCAGGGAAATAAGCCCTAGCAAAGGACCGCTAGGCACTGGCAAAGGAATGCCAGAGTCAAAAGCCCTAGCGAAGGACTGCTAGGCACCAGGCGAAGGATAGCCTGGGACTGAAGCCCTAGCGAAGGACTGCTAGGTAACTGGCGAAGGACTGCCAATTTACAAGACCTGACAAAGGACCGTCAGGCAAAAGTCCAACCAAAGGAGCGGTTGGCATCAGGTAATTTCTCCCGAGAGGAGTAGGTGAGGATGCGTTCCCTGTCGAGGGAACAGTAGGCGTCGGTTCGACCTAGGGCTCCATTTTGGAGACCAAAGTCAGAACCAAGACAGCTAAGGCTGTATAAATCTAATAAATTATTATTATGTTATTGTGTTTTGGACTAACCCTGGATGCAGGACCGAAGGAATGTGTGTCTGCAGCTCAGAAAGCCTCATAGGAGAGAGGCAAGGCTGAGTAGGGTGCCTGGAGTGTCCCGGGCGCCCCCAAGGTTCATACAAAACAAATCAAAGCAAAGAGGGTTCGAACAGCTGCTGGGCGGGGCGCCCCCGTGCTCCCGGGCGCCCCCGCTGCTCCCAGGCGCCCCCATGCGCATACCTCGAACCAAAAGCCTTCGAAGCCAGAAGATAAGGTTTGACCCGGTCAATCCGGGCGCCCCCGTCAAAGCGGATCCAAAGGATCAGACGCGACCGAGAGCTCTGCGGATCAGAGGCCACGTGGGGGGCGCCCCCGACATCCCGGGCGCCCCCAGGCCCTATATAAAGGGCCTTCGACCAAGGCTTCAAAACAACAACTCTCTCAACGCCTCAAAGCTCTTCTACGCTCGTGTCTTGCTCCGGACACTCTCCAACTCGAGCCGACGACGTCCCGCTGCTCCGAAAAAGTTGATCTACTCCGGACGTCGGTAAAGAAGAGCATTCTTTTTATTTACTGCACTTATCTTTGTAATTAAATTTTGTAAACCTTTTTGCGCCTATATAGAATTGCCCAAAGTAAACGGTCAACGACCGTGGGCCTTGGAGTAGGAGTCGACACAGGCTCCGAACCAAGTAAATCGACTGTGTCTCTGTGTCTTGTTTTTTAATTTCTGCTGCGTACCTGCTCTTACTCAAATCCGAAAGTTTTCCGATATTCACCCCCCCCTCTATCGGTTTTCTCGATCCAACAATACCATACCAATGTGGCGGAGTCACCAAAACCAGACATAAAGGTCTCTTGTATGTGCATGTCAATCATATGCAGCAACCAAGTATAGCAAGCACGGGCAAGTGCAAAATATGCGTATGCACATGGTGCAATGACATGGTCACCCCTGTCGTCGGTCAGACATCGTCACTTATGTACGGGAGGAAGCTGAGCGGAGGCCACCCTCCGACGTAGGGCTGTGACTGCCGTCCGTACTCTGCCATCACTGCTCCTGAGCGATCGAGTAGACGGAATGCTGCCGGTGTAACACCCCTACTCCATGACCTATCCGGGGGATATCTCTATCTACCCCAGGTCATCTCTGGAGGATATCTCTATCTGAGTGTTACCCCTACCTCATGTATATAAATGGGCGAGAGACCTCTCTCTCTCATCTCCTGGTAAATGGACTACTCAAGGAGGGACCTCTGCCTGCTACCACACTCCGATTCACTAACCCATGAGTGCACGAGCGAAGCAGCACAAAGCACACTACCCATACTCCGTCAACTACTAACCCATGAGTGGTCGTATGGGTATGTTAGTATGACTGTCGACCTGACTCATCCACAAAGGAGGCCCCTGATCGACAGTGATGCACAATGCACGATGATGCATGACACTGGTCAAACAACATCCACTATCTAGTCCACCTATATCAACATGATATGCAAGGATCGTAGATAATGCACCATAGCCTAAGTCCTAGACGTATAGGTATCACATACCAGGTCGAGCATAAACGGTATCAGCAAGACAAATAGAAGAGTTATATCATAATCTATTACTCTATTGCTAAACAAAGCATATCAAGCATATATCTATGACTAATCTAAAAGAAGAGTCAGAGATACCCGCCTCTGATGTAGAAATCCAACAGTGAAAAGAACCCCCGTCTGAAATAATATCAGACGCAACAAGTGGAATCCAATCAATGTCCTGCATCAAAACAAATCCATCTTAGCTAATTAAATAATCTACATATCAGCTAAGTCACACACTTCTAATACTACAATCAAACACTAACTTCGCCTTAACCCAATACACACTAAGCAAATAACACTAAAAGAAGGAAATAGGTGATAACCACCATTTTTGTTGATTATTTTAGGCTCTAAAATCCATGTTTGATCCACATTTTATATGCTTAAGTTTGCAATTGTATTAGGGTTCATGTATTTCCTCTATTTTGACTTTTAATTCAAATCTTTGTATATCTGGGATATTTTTTGGCACTAAATTTGAATATCATTTTGTAGGCTTCAAATGTCATGGACCTCGATCAAATCAGGTCAGACTTGAGTCAGCATTGGATCCAGATCAAAGGGATCAAGCATCGGATTAATAGGAGCCGTCCATTCTAGAGAACGGCTAGATCTGAGCCATCAATCAACTGCTGGTCAATCCGAGTTCAAGATAGAATCAATCATGACCATAGATCATGATCTGAAAATTTCAGCCAAATCAGAAGTAATCTGACCGTTGGATCAAGCTCAAGATGTTCTAGACCATCCATTCAAGAAAAGGGAAGATCTGGACCATCCACCACTGATCTGGTTAATCCGAGCTGGGGATAGGTAAACCAGGACCATTGATTGGGATCTGTGGAGTTTGGTTCAGATCTGAAGAGATCCGACCGTCGGATGAAGCCAAATCGATCTCAACCGTCCATTGCTAATTTTCTTTTGAGCTGTGAGCTCTGGCTTGGCTGATTGGACCGAACCCAAGCATGGCCGAACTAGTGCTGGACTGGACATGGTTTGGCTGAACCATTTGCTGGGCCGAACCAACCGGATAAACAAAAACGACTCAAATTGATCGAGGGAATCATCTTCTCCACGAGAGGCGATCGAAGAGAGGCGATTGCAGACGAGGGGTTCCCGTCTCAACTCATCTTCTCTACCTTCACCGTCGGCGGCTCTCCTCCACCTTCATCGCCGCCGGCCGGTATTCCATCATCTCCACTCCCTCTCCATCCACTCTCCATCTTCATCGCCGCCGACCACAAGCCAGGGCTCGAGGTTTCGAACCCTAGCTCATCTTCTTCTATCCAGCTCTCTCTCGGGTTGAGAGAAGCCAAGGATTGGGAGGCGATTCATCTCATTTTCTTCAATTCCAGCACTTATTTCATTTTCCAGCCAGCAGTTCTTCAACTCCAACATAATTCCATCATAGTTTTTCTTCTTCATCAGCATCCGGCAGCAGCTTAATCTCTTCACAGCATTCCCAATTCTTCATCAGAACTGCAGATCCAGTAGCACAACAATTTTCCTTTCCAGCAATTTCTTTCCTTTTCAGCAGTTCCTTCCAGCCAGCAGTCGGCAGCTTCTTCTTCCAAATCCGATTGCAGCTCAGTGCTTAATCTTGATTGTTTATCATGTGTTGACAGTTTGTGTCAATTGTTGATGTTTGTATCAAGTTTGATCTCTCATATTTTCGAATGGCACGTACTCATGTCGTTTTAAATTCTGCTTATAAGTTGTTCGACAAAATGTTTCTATAGTTAGGTTTAATTGCATGTCTCTTGTTTTGCTTAATTCTTGCTTGTCTTGTCTCTTTTAATTGCTTTATGTTCTTGAACTTGATTTGGATGCAATAGATTAGGTCAACTTAAATTTCTTTAATGCTGTATGTTTTGTTCTATGTTTAGTTTTGTTGATGCTTAATTTCTAGTTATCTTTTTCTTTGCTGTAATTGTAGTTAGGTTAAATTAGATTTCATTACCTGCACTGTCATTCCCTAATTAGAACTAGATTTCATACCTGCTTGCTATTTTTTTTCGTAGTCTTAACGTTCAAATCCAAACCCAGTTTGATATCAAAAACCCAAAAGCAATAACATACGATCCTGAGATTTATCATGTACCAACTACATTCGTTAGGAGACGACTCGAGTTACTCTATGCTACATTAGTTTAGAGGAGTTCGATACTTTAATCGTATTTGAAAACGTGACACGACTGAAACGGTTATCAATAGGACCACCCTTCCTTAATCAACTCACGCTAAAGAAGCACTCAAGCCTCATTAAAACCAATCATAAGCTTACGCAGAATTTACCCCAAAACAGAAACAGAGATTCACAACCCCACACTCAACCCACTGACCTAGCAAGATCAACTGCCCATGGGTAATGTTCATCACCCTCCTCAACTCACAGCAGTATTCATAGGGCAGAAAAATAACAAGAACGAATAGAAATTTACCTTAAATTCGTGCTAACCAATCATAGCATAATTCCAAAATCAGAAATACTCATGCTCACTCAAATGGCAAGGAGAAATTCTACAGTCGATCTAAAACAGAACAATAGAACTCAAAAATCTAAATCAGATCATAAAAACAACCACACAACTTGATTTCGCTTCAAGAAACAGAGTCGACGTACTTAACGTACCGAACTAAACAGAACAAGAACAGGAACTCATCCAATTCCCTATCGAGAGTATGTTCAATCTAAACAAAACGATTACACCATCCAGATCTCAACAATTCCATATCAAATTGTAACACACGACAGAGAACAAAATCCACACATCTATGAACTCATCCAAGATCCAAACAAAAGAATTGGATGATTACCTGAAACGCGATCACCCAACTGACGCAAACCGAAAAGATCTCCCAGGGATGACCTCGGCCTTGCCTCAGTGAAACCAAATTGATCAGATGAAGCTACAAACCCACGATAGCCCAACCTAAAGCCAAGCAGGAATCCAAAACTATCGACGTTCGCATCAAAATCGTGGAAGAAACCCCGATCAAAAACCCTAACTCACCTCTACTCATCGGAGAGAATGAGGAGTCGGCGGCGGTTAGGTCAAAGTTTCCCCCATCCGCGTCTCTCCCCAATGAGAAGATGAGGTACGCGACCGGCTTCAGCGTTCTGCTCAGCCGAGGATGATCGAGATCGGCCGCTTTCGTCGATCGCCAACAGAGAAGAACTGGGCGGAGAAGAAGAGGAATAGAAAGAGGAAGAGGAAGGGGTTCTTGAGATCTGTGCTCATGAACAGCCACAACGGAGACCTTATAAGGCTGACCGTTTTACACTTAGCCCCTCTTATTTTAGTTATTCGCCCAAAATCCCCAACTTCGGAAATTTTGCATTTTAACCCCAGAATTTCCTATTTTCTTACATTCTCCCCCACTAACAAAAAATTTGGTCCCCAAATTTATCGAGCTCGGATAGTGTCCTCGAGCTCCCAAGTCGCCTCTGCATCCGAGTGGTGCTGTCATCCGACCCTGACCAGCCGGATCGTCTTGTTCCGTAGCTGACGCTCCCGGAATCCCAAGATCCGTGCAGGTACCTCCTCATAAGTAGCGTCAGGCTGAGTAGAACAGGCACCTCGGATAGAATGTGTGTGGGATCTGGCACATAACCTCTCAGCATAGATACATGGAACACGTCGTGGATGCCGGACAACGACGGTGGAAGTGCTAGGCGATAAGCTACAGCTTCAATCCTCTCCAAAATCTGGAATGGGCCAATATACCATGGAGCTAGCTTACCTCTGAGACCAAAACGTTTCACCCCTTTCATGGGTGAAACTCGAAGAAAGACATGTTCACCCCAGCAAACTCTAAAGGTCTGCGTCTCCGGTCAGCATAACTCTTCTGGCGATCCTGTGCTGCTGATAATCTCTGTCTGATAGTCTGTACTAACTCTGCCTCGTGCTAAACTCTCTGGGGTCCCAGCAGCTGAGTCTCTCCAACCTCATCCCAAAGGGTGGGTGTCCTGCCACGCCCTACCGTACAACACATCAAACGGTGTCATCTGTATCGCCGAATGAAAGCCGTTGTTGTAAGCGAACTCCACCAAGTGCAAATGGTCCTCCCAACTGCCCCCAAAGTCCATTACACATGAGTGCAGTATGTCCTCCAAAGTCTGGATAGTACTCTCTGACTGTCCGTCTGTCTGGGGATGAAAAGTTGTGCTGAGATGGAGCTCGGTCCCCATAGCCCTCTACAAACTCTGCCAGAACCGAGATGTAAAGTGCGGATCCATATCAGAAATAATACTCAAAGGAACTCCATGCAATCTAACTTTCTCCCGGCAATACAACTTTGCCAATTTATCAAGAGAATCTGTCCTCTAGATAGCTAAGAAGTGAGTAGATTTGGTTAGTCGGTCCACGGCTACCCAAATCGCATCATGACCTCTCCTAGTCCTCAGCAAACCCACAACGAAATCCATGGTGATATGCTCCCACTTCCACTCAGGAATGGGAATCCTCTGGAGGAGTCCAGCTAGTCTCTGGTGCTCTGCCTTAACCTGCTGACAGACTAGACATCTAGCAACAAAATCCGCGATGCCCCTCTTCATGTCTTCGACCAATATGAATGTCTCAAATCACGATGCATACGAGTGCTACCAGGATGAATAGCAAACCGTGATCGGTGGGACTTCTGCAGCAACTCCTCCAAGACAGGATGTGCCTCTAGTACACACAATCTCCCTCGGAAGTATATAACACCCTCCTCATCACGTGTGAAATCCGGCTGCTCTCCTGAAATCGCCTGACTGCCCAGAAACTGAATATGCTGGTCACTGGCCTGAGCCTCTCTGATCCTCGTCTGAATCTCTGACTGAGCCATCAAAGTCACTAGCAATCCTCTCTCTGTCCAAGACTGCTCCTCTAACCCCAGCTCAGAGAAACTCTGAATCAAATCTGTGACCATCACTCTATGGCATGCCAAAACAGCTCTGGACTTCCGACTGAGGGGTCGGCAACTACATTAGCTTTCCCAGGATGGTAGCTAATGGTGTAGTCGTAATCCTTCAGAAACTCCATCCACCTCCTCTGTCGGAGATTCAGCTCCCGCTGAGTGAATAGATACTGATGACTCCTGTGGTATATGAAGATCTCGAAGGTGACCCATAAAGATGATGTTCCATATCTTCACCGCAAAAATGATAGTAGCCAACTCTAAATCGTGAACGGGGTAGTTCCTCTCATGCTCCTTCAGCTGCCGAGAAGCATAAGCAACCACCCGTCCATGCTGCATAAGTACCACGCCCAATCCCAAGAGAGATGCATCAGTATACAGAGTGAAACCATCCTCTCCATAAGGCAGTACTAGAACTGGCGTAGATACAAGCCTCCAATTCAGCTCCTGAAAGCTGGTCTCGCAGGCCTCAGTCCATACACTTCACGCCTTTCCTGATCAAGCATGTAAGTGGTGATGAAATGCTGGAGAACTCTCAACCAAGCATCGGTAATAGCCAGCCAAACCCAGGAAACTGTTCAAATTGGGTTAGTTAATCAACAATCACCCAATTCACTTCAAACCCTCCAGAGTCCTAAGTAAATCCCTGACAAGGTCCTTAATACATGTTCCCATTTCCAACCATAAATGGGGATCGTCTAATATAGCCCAACGGTCTTTAAGGTTCAACCTTCATCTACTGACATACCAAATACCTAACCACAACATCCGCGATATCTTTCCCAATATCAGTGCACAAACGGAAACGCCTCAAGTCTCTGTGTCTTCGGTATTACCTGCAAAATAACACAAACCAAGAACGGTGAGTCTCAGTTGACACTTAGGTGAGATAATCAAGTAAGCTCCTCCGTAAATAGGTCAGAAAATTTTCAAACCATAGAAAATGCTAGAACACTCCTTCGGACAGCCGTCCGGAAATTCTCAAACGAGGAAATAGAACCCTAGTTGGAGGGGTCATTTGCTTAAATTCTCAAGTTTTGGGAGAGGGTTTGAGAAGGAACCAAAACTTGAAGGACTAAAATG